>CM069442.1:16877448-16968796 GCA_035610835.1 Ophiura sarsii | reverse complement strand
GATCAGAAATGTAAACCTGCAAGAGAATCTACTTTCTAAAAAGAATCATGAATAGAGGGTGCTCCCTGGAAAAGATCACATAATATGCCTTTAAGACTAGAGAATTTGACGTTAGTTTCGAGGCTCGTGCCCACTGTCTAAATGCGCCTTTAAATCTGTGCTCTCATAGAACTCATCCCTTGGGCTTTGGGACCTGATTGATTAAATCCCTTTTATTATCCCTAATGCTGAGGTTTCCAGGCACCTATATATTTGATAATTAGAACAATTTGTCATTTCTTGTTAGAGGAAAAAAGAGATGACCGCACTTGTATTGTATCGCACTATTAAGTAAGAGAAATCCAAATTGATGTTATCTTTCAAACCAAATTAATTCTCATTTAAAAGATTTATTCAAAATTTGAAAGTGTAATTGAATTGAATTGCAATTCAATAGCAAAAACACATCAATTGTGTAAATATTCACAAGCCACAGAGTACAATCATCTTCAAATATGAATTGAATTTTGAATAAATTATTACGAGGGATTTGTGCTTTACAGTATTCAATGGTTAAAAATAGATATTTTTGTTATTGGGAAATCATATTTATTTAGGAAAACGATCACCTGATTGTTTTGGTACTATGTGCATATTTGTTAAAGTCAAATTTGTCATTGCCATAATTAATATCAACAGCAGAGTACCGGTACTACAAAACCACAAAATATGAATTTACTTCCGATTGATGATGAAAGTCATATTCGTTTTGCTATTAAATATTGCCATAATTAATCTTAACAGCAGAGTACGTACTGGTAGTGGTACTACAAAACCACAATAAATGAATTTACTTCCGATTGTTGAGGTGATCATCGTGTTATAAAAGGCTATTTTCTTCCCCCCCCCCCCCCCCACCCCACCGGGCATCATGGGAATCACCTGGCTGCTAGTAGTATGTGTACTGCATGCTGATGAATATATGGGAACTTATGGGGGTGTGGACCCTAGGTATAGCCTCCGTAAAACGGCCCTAACCTCTTCATTATTCATTTATTCTATACTAAAGTAAACATTTTCTTGAAGAAAAGGGTTCAATGAATCCAACCATGAACGGGAAATTGCCAAAAATGTGATTTTCATGATTTTGGAGGGAATATCACATTTTTGGCACTTTTTGGTCGATAATTCAAGAAATAAATCAGATATTAATACAATTAAAAAAAAACATTCCTAGAGAATTTTATTAGGATTATAATAAAAATAGAACGACAAAATTTGACAAAAATATATCTTTGCAAAACCTAAAATGGGTCAAAAACCGTGTTTTTTATAATTTCTCCATAATGGACAATTTCATGTTCATGGTTGGATTCATTGAACCCTTTTCTTCAAGAAAATGTATACTTTTATTTAGATTAAATGAATAATGAAGGAGTAACAGCAGTTTTACGGAGGCTATGCTGAGAGTCCCCAGCCCCCTTAAGGGTAAATCCTGTAAAGTCCCTGTGAGGAGCAGCTACGGGTACTGGATACAGTACGCATAATACAGTACCCATACAGGTCCAGGAAGCAGAGTAAGGCCACTTTTTTTCTCTTTTTTTGGTTGTCCTCCAGAGCTCTCAGAGAGGAGGGGCGGGCGGGATTTTTAAAAAAAAAAATTTATACCAGCGGAAGCTCAAAATTTCAACCAACAAGAAGTTGAAATCACACTAAGACTCGCACATATATGTTATATACACTTAGTTTAATATTCAATGCCATTTAAACTGTTATTTGTTGAAAGAAAAAAAATCTGAAAAAAAAAAGAAAATCTGAAGAAGAAAAAAATTGGAGCGGCCCTAAATCTGACGATCGGGCGGTCGAGGACAATATAACCATTTTTTTTGGCCTAACCATAATGCCAGGCATATTAAGAAAAGGCAAGATATTGTACGCAACTGACTGGTATCTTAACCCTAACCTTCCTCAACACCACAAATCACTGTACATTACTTGGTGGTAGTGGTGCGCGCTTCTCATGGCACCCTCAGAGGGGCTATCATATTCTAAAGAAAATCTAAGATTTTCGAAGCTGAATCCGTGGTGCAATCGGAAAGGCAGGAATTCCATGTAGGCCGACCCGGTTTCAATTTTGGGCACTGGCACAGCTGGACTCTCCCCCCCCTCCTCCTTGAACATTTTAATTCTAGGCCATGTCTAAACATGTACTCTCACACAGTGATGTAGTACGAAATTGACTAACAGCAGTTCGAGAGTTACCCTGGTGTAGCTGGTGTCTAATTTTAAATACAATTTATTCCATCAAAATAAACAGTCGGGTTCCAAAGCGTCGGCAATAACTATTTTCTTCAAGCTCCCGAAAGAGAGATTCATGTAGTACAGGATTTTGGACTCGAGTCCTATTTCGAAGGACTCGGAGTTAAAGGACTCGTACTCGGGCACAAGGGACTCGGGACTCAGTCCTGTCCGAGTCCAGTTAATATTGGCTTACAGTCATCAAAAAAAGTAACTATACAGGTAATAAATGTACTTTTAACTTTAAAAATATATATATTCTACCTAGAAATATCAAATCATAAAGTTGTTAAGAAATTTATCTTCTTTAATATGAGATATTGCACGCTAGGATCAGTTGAATATTTAAGAAGCGACAATCCAAAATGTAAGGTCAAGTCACAATTTCAAATTCACATTTCATATTTCAACACGGGGGAGAGAATGACAGGTAGCGTGTGTGTGGCGTATTGATCCATCGGAACAGTGCGGCCGACTGTCCAACCTACGCATGCATCCCCAAATTGCAATACCGGTAATCGATAAGGTACCCGTAGATTGGCCCGCGTGTAGAAAATAACAATGTGAAAATGAAAATCGGACTTCTCCTTATATTTTTGAGTGCCACTTCTTCAATAATCACCCGATCCTAGCGTGCAATATCTCATATTAAAGAAGACAAATTTCTCAACAACTTTATAATTTAATATTTTTAGGTAGGATATATATTTTAAGAGTTAGAAGCCCATTTTTTACCTGTATAGTTACTTTTTTTGATGACTGTATATTGTTTGCAGTAATTATATACTTATTTAGTCATCCAATCTTTAACAGTTTAGAAATAATGTCATAAATCACCATTGACGGAACCTATAAATAATTAAAGTGATAATAATCATGTGCAATCAAAGGTGGTTTGTATGATGTAAATGGTCTTTAGGTGTTTTTGTGTTAGTATATTTTATACTGTTTAAAAAAATAATAACATTTCCTACATTGACAATTTTCAGCTTCCTAGAGCAGCGCTCTTCAAAAATTAGAATGGAATTAGGGATGACATTTTCAGGGAAAAGAATAGGTGAAACGGCAGGGGAAGGGTTGCTCTACAGCAGCGGTTCTTAACCTTTTTGGACCACATGCTCCCATCAGACATACTTTTTTGAATTTTCAATAAAATTGGGGTCTTAAGAACTGATGCAGGCTCAAAAGGGGGGTCATAAGAGCTAGCAGCAGAGGGTGAAAAGGGGGGTTTTCAGCGTGGCACATACCTATACCCTTTTTCAATGTCAGTGCCCCCCTGGGTCCCCCTCCCCCCTTTCTTGAATTTTGAACTAGGTACAGATATCTATAGAAAGGTCGAGCTATATAATAAGTTGCTTCAGTTATGGCCTACCTTTCAATTGAAACCACACACGACTCTGTGCTTTCTTTATTTATAACAGGAATAAATATTGACTTTGTTCCTTATACCCACCTCTCCACAGTAAAACAAACAGCGTCCATTTGAGCACAAACAATTTGAAGAGCTAAACTGCTAAGCAAAGTTCAGTTAGTATTTATATAGCCGGTTTCAAATATTTCATAGCAGTTTCACCAGGATCCATTTTCACATTTCATTTTGACAGCTATGTTACTGTTATTAGTGCTTTATACACCTAACAGTTGTAAGATGCACTATACGACCCCCTGGGAGAGGTGCGTAATGGGTGCGTCGTTTACAACCACATTCTTGATGGAGGGTACGTCAGTGGCAGCCTTTGGTCTTTCACGAAATTGACGAAAGGTGGGTCAATGTCCGTCACTTTACATGGGTGCGTCACAGTGTACATCATTTTTACGAACAACAAAATACAAACTTTATAATATAAATTTATGCCATACTATACCACCAACACGGCAAACATCACTTTTCCGATATACCGCATGTTCAAAAATGCCTGAAATCACTCGATCGCCGTGCAAGTGTACATGAGTTTGGCAAACGGAAAAACAAGGAACCGACAGTAGACCGAGATCCTTTCATTTTGAGAGTAATGTTACATATAATATAGGGGATCAGCATTGCGCTATACCACGCAAGCGCAGAACGGTCTAACCACAGCAGAGGTGGGAGGACAGACCCGTTCTGCCGTTCACTAGGATCATGTACGAACAAAATAATCGCCAACAGGGCTGCGTCATATGGTCAGTCAGAATCAACCAATGGTGCGTCACAAAATTGACCGAGGGTGCGTATATTGTATGACGAAGGTCCGTCACTTTTTTGACACAGGGTGCGTCATGGTACATGAGAAGTTGACGCACCTCGGTTAAGTGACGCACCATTCCCAGGGGGTCGTATGGTTAAGCCCCGGAAAAAAACGCACAAACTTTTGGTAAAAAACGCACGAACTTTTAAGCAAAAGCGAGATATACCGAGATTTCATCAGATTCACTAAAACCCCGAGAAAAAACGCAACGAAATTGTTGTTAGCGAGAGAAAAACGAGAAATCGGATAGTGATACAATCATATTCATGTACATAAAAAAAAAAATCGCCATCAAAATGTATCATTTGAATCGCAAATCATTCTTATTTAATTCTGCAATCGTTTCATCATTCATATCGCCATCAAAATGTATCATTTGAAGCGCAAATCATTCTTATTTTATTCTGCAAGTGCAATCGTTTCATCATATCGGGATCGCACACGCATGATCACAGAACCATTTTTCGGCAGCTCAGGCAGTTTAATAGCACCGCACTGCATCTTGGGAACCACGTGTTACGGCATGATTCACAGGTCATCGCCTCCACGTATGCGTAGTATTAAGTTGACCTTTTGAACCGTGCCTCTAATTACGAGCTTCATTTATTATTATGCCAGCGTGGGAATTGCGCCCATTTTTAATAGCCTCGTGTGAGAACTTCGCTTGCCTATTACAAATACGTATTTGGAACTGTGTTTTTTGAAACGGATACAGATTTATCGCAGAGCACTTTTTTGTTGTTTTTCGTTGTTTCACCATTTCTTCATAAAACATGCGATTCCGAGCGAAAAACACACAATTCACGGGCGATTTGTCTGAAAGCGAGAATTGATACAAAAAGCGAGAATCACGCCGTAAATACAGAGATTGCGTTATCTTCCGGGCCTTACGTATGGTGCATCTAACAACTGATAAGTGTATTAAACTAATACTTATAGAATAAAGCCTGGCTATAGTGTCTCATTACCCTGCAAAAATGTAGGCCAGAAAGACGTTTCATTTACATGCTCTACTTTAAAAAAAGAAGTGAATTACCTCCAAAAGTGGTTTACCACCTAAGAATTTTGTAATATTGTTCTATGGTCAGAATTATAGTGATATTTGCTTCTATCATAAAACCACTGAAACAATTTAACTCAGGGGGAACTAGCGTGATTACTTTTAATGGTTTGCTATCGTTGGATATTGGGTTTTTTCTTAACTCTTGCCAATTGTCATTTATGAAAATCACTTTGCTGATTTTTTTTTCTTCTCAAAAATAATTACCGACGATTTAATGTCAATTATATTGACATCCCAAACTTGAAATCGACATGTCAGGATTATAGCCGATATCAACATAATGTCGACATCGTCCATGTCGATGACAGCCCTATTAATAATTGTTTTTTTGTCATATTTCTACATTAATTTGATTCTCTCACTTATTTCAAAATAAAACCGTGACCACAACAAGCTGATTTCCGCAGCACGTTTACCCAATATGTTGCTGACATTGAGCACCATGTTTGCAATACTGACTGAGTATACAAAAGGCAGGAAATTAAAAGGACGTGTAGGCAACTGTAACTTACAAGGAAATTTAGCAGTATATTTGTCTGAACTGACTGCCTTGGAAAAAAATGGATATGCCAAAGTGTCTGCCACTTTGGCATATCCATGGAAACTCAGGATACCACTTCATATACACTGAGCCAAAAAAGAAACTTATACAATTTTAACAGATCACCAAATAAAATTTTGTGCATGAAAATGTACCAAATTTGGATACAATATTACTGCAATGTATTGCTTCAAATGGCAGTCAATAACCAATTGTTTGCTTCAATGACACAAGAGAAATCTGCACTGCTCATGGAATACCCGCTTCTCTTCGTGTAATTTCCTCTTTTTATTCGCTGTTGCTGCTGCAAGCGCCATTTTAACCAGGGATTACCACCTTGAGTTATATTTACTTAATGCAGCGCGTCACCCTACTAATTATAGGGAGCACACTACTAAATCAATCCGCCATTTGTGTAAAACTAGGGAGTTCTGGTTAAAACGGGCCGCATCAATGGGAATTTTAGGATTGCTTCGCGGGCCGCAGATTAGAGCTCGGCGGGCCGCAGGTTGCACACACTTGCCCTAAAGCATGCCTTAGGGTGAGGGTTAGTTTGTTGTTTTTGGTGCTGCATGAACCTGTCTACAATAGCGGGAAATGACTGTTATACTTGATAGTCTATTACCATGCTCCACTACCGTAAAACGGGGTGAATCGGGACACTGGGGTGAATCGGGACAAAACACAAAAAAGTTGTTTAATAATTAATTTTTCAAACCTAATTGATTCTTTTGACTTTTTCTCCCCCAAGGATGGAAAAGTGGGCTGTCAGTGTTAGAATGATGGCTTTGCAGATGTGATACTGGAAATCTGGAGCCCAGGATACCAAAATGAAAATGGTTCGAAAAAAAAGACGCGGTCAAAACTTTCTCTCTCCCAGTGGAACCAATGGAGGAAATAAGCTGGGAATGCACAAGGACCTGGCAAAATATGTCCTACAAGTGTGGTTAAAGTGAAAATTTGATTAGTCCAAAGAAATTATTAATTTTGTAGATTTTTGTGTTTTTCAGATTTGAGATTTTGAAAATGGGGTGAAAAGGGACACGATGCCGTGTCAATACAAGCCAGAACTTAGATCAAAACCTTACAAGAAATGTGTCCTAAACTTGTTTAAAGTCCCCAACCACCCCATTTGTGGGGATAAAGGGGACACAAATTAATTAAAACCTTAATTTTGTAGATTTGTGTGATTTTCAGATTTGAGATTGTGAAATTGGGGTGAATCGGGACAATATTTGCCACGTCAATACAAGCCAGAACTTAGATCAAAACCTTACAAGAAATGTGACCAAAACTTGTGTAAAGTCCCCATCTACCCATTTGTGGGGATAAAGGGGACAAAAATTAATTTAAACCTTCATCAAATACTATTTCTCTGCTGTCCCGATTCACCCCAAACTCGGGGTGAATCGGGACAGTCACTTTTAAAAAAAAAAGGGGTGAAGCACTTTTAATACACTAAATTTAACATTACCAGCATGTAGATCTTATGTGTGGACATAAAATGTACCAATGACTGTGGCAAATGAGGCTACAGAAAGAAAAAAACAATCAAAACCATGCTCAAACTGTCCCGATTCACCCCGTTTTACGGTACTAATGTAAACCAGAGAGATTTTCTACATAGTATAGGAGAGGAAACCTGACAAGCAAATGTGTTCCATATATGAAGAGCTTTGTTGCAAAAGGGCTATGGTGCATTTTTTCAAAAAATGAATTTGATATAGAAATGTATAGGGAAAAATCATATGTTTCAAGGAAACAAAGTCATTTTTTTCAAAAATACCTACATCTCATTGTAAACAGCCATTGAAGTTGTTGTTTTGTTGCAAAAGGGCCTGTATCCAGAATTTTTCCTTGAAACATATGATTGTGACCTATACATTTCAATATCAAACTTATTTATTTTAAATGATTAAAATAAATGATTTTTTGTGTGTGGTATTTTTTCTTTATGTACAAACAGATGGAGTTTTGTTGCAAAAGGGCCTACATCCAAATTTTCAAAAAATGTAAACATGATTTTAAAAAAAATAAAACTAGCACATATAAAATTTATTTCAATTTCAATTAGTATGTAGTGTACCTCTTTCATAATCCATTCAGTTTTTCAATTGCTAAACTTGAATATTTAGAAACAGTTTTTTGACTTTTTCTCAATAAGAGCCAAAGTGGATGTAGGCCCTTTTGCAAAATACCTCTTCATATATAGGCATACAAAGTGACATCCCTACATTTTGTGTTATATCCAGTGGCAGCGCTACAGCCCGGGGGGAAAGGCCCCCCCCCCCCCCCCTCCAAAAATAAATTAAAAAAATAAATTGTTGCTCCCCCAAAAAAATGTTAGTTAAAATTAGGAAAAAAATGACAATTTTAGCATAAAAAGGCACAACATTTTGTTGCCAATTTTGGCATAAAACAGCTACATTTTGTGCGCAAGCGTGCAATTTTTGTACCAAATTAGTTAGAATTAGACCAAATATGACAATTTTAGAGTAAAATAGCACAACAAATGTGCTTTTCACGCATCAGTTTTATTCATGCCCCCCCCCCCCCCCAAAAAAAATGTGGCTGGCGCCGTCACTGGTTATATCACTTTTGCACTCAAATGTACCCTTATAGAAACACCCTTATAGAAACACAACTTAATAAAATAATACTATAATAACAGCTATTTGGAGGGTGGAGTTAATGGCATATTATGTGATCTTTTCCAGGGAGCACCCTCTATTCATGTGAATTTAGAGTAAAAAATAAGTTGTCGCGCAGACCCGACAGTTTATTTTCACTCTTTAAACCATGATTTTACAAATTAGGAATAGCATCGCTCTGTAACTCAGAATATATTAATGATTTATGATCAGAAATGTATATCTGCAAGAAAATCTACTTTCTAAAAAAAATCATGAATACATACATAGAGGACGCCCCCTGAAAATATCACATAATATGCCTTTAATGGCACTAACATCTATCTCCCTTGGTTTGTGTCAAGTAAAACACAAATAGATATTACAAAAAGTTTTGTTGCTAAAGTGACTTGCATGATAATGTCAAATTTCCATAACGTAATGTGCGGATACTGATGCAATCTGATGCAATCATACTAAATGTCAGGTATTTTCATTGGGAGAGTTTTTTGGATATTAATGTTTTTCATTAATGTAAAATGACTGACAAACAAGTGTCAATGTTCTATAAGGCCAAATAAAAAATAAAACCAGTTTCTCGTCCCCGCCCGCTTCCTTTTTGCCGGCCGCCTCCTTTTTTTTTTTCCTTTTTTTTAAAACCCTGTATTTTGTCTTTCTTTTTGTTTTCAACAAAGTTGTAGCCAATACAAGTTTGAAAACGGTGTTAGAAAAGGTGGCTGTCATTTAAGAAACAACAGCAACTGGAAAAAAGGTCGAAAGCTGAAGTTAATTTTGGTGGAAAATCAGTCCGCCATTTTGAAAAGAAGAAAAAAAAGGGCCTCCTCCTTCCTTGTTTCAAAAAGCCCGGACGAGAAACTTTTTATTTTTTTATTTGGCCTAAGCGTATCTTGAAAATTCCACAAAAATGTCAGCTTTGATTGGGACAGGTTTAGTAAATGATTTGATTTGTGTAAGCGTTAAATACATGCAAATCAAAGAGTGGGTGCTTCGACGTGTGCATTATATTTATAGCCACTGTTTGTCACGCCAAATGTCAGGATTGATTGGGACAGGTTTTAAAGTCTTTATAATTTTGCTATTCATAAAAAAATGAGAGATTTTCAATATACAGGACTAAAAGAGATGATATTCAACTATTGACTACATTATTAAAGGTTGCACATGAAGAAAAGTCATAAAGTGACTATTATGTTAAAGATTTAACATACGAGGCATCACTGTGGCTTGACTTCAATACATATTCCAAACAGTCATCAAAAAAAGAAACTATACAGGTAATAAATGAGATTTTAACTCTAAAAATATACATCCTACCTAAAAATATAAAATTATTAAGTTGTTGAGAAATTTATCTTCTTTAATATGAGATATTGAGCGCTAGGATCGGTTGAATATTGAAGCAGTGACAAACCAAAACGTAAGGTAGAGTCAAAATTTCATTTTCACATTTTGCTTGTCAACACGGGGAAAGTATGACAGGTAGCGTGTGTGTGGCATATTGATCCATCGGAACAATACGGCCGACTATCCAACCTTTGCATACATCCCCCAATTGCATACCGGTTATCGATAATGTGCCTGTAGCTGGGCCAGCGTGTAGAAAAGAAAAATGTGAAAAAGAAAACCGGACTCCACCTTACATTTAAGAGTGTCACTTCTTCAATAATCAACTGATCCTAGCTTGCAATATCTCATATTGAAGAAGATAAATTTCTCAACAACTTTATTATTTAATATTTTTAGGTAGGATATATATTTCTAGAGTTAGAAGCCCATATATTACCTGTATAATTACTTTTTTTGATGACTGTAGTGTAATCATGATCAACTGTAAATGGGACAATTTTAAGGTAATCTCCTTTTGTGTAATAATATAATTGACATAAATGTTGGATAATTGCACTTATGCCTGTGATGAACCCCCCCCCCCCCTCCCCCCCCCCCCACACTTTTTAATGAATGTAAACAATTAATAAGATCTCAAAAAATGTTGCCGTAATTTTACATGCCAAAACAATTATTTGGATCGGTATTCATTTGCACGTGAAATTGTTGATCAACGATTTCAAAAAAAATGGGTAGGGCGGGCCCGTAGAACAAGGTTTCTTTTTTTTGGGTTGTCTTTTTCGGATCTCTCAGGGTTGTTAGTTTGGTTTATTACACCTCATAAATATTCATGAACTAATCATGCAAATCCCTATCACAAGTACTATTTCCCCAGGGAAACAGTTTTGACTATTTCCCTACAACCTCATCCCCAGAGTCACAGTGAGGTGTAATAAAACAAATACTAAATGGTATGATCGGGGCAATCAATAGGGCATACTGTTTTCCCTCTGTACTGGCTGTTATCCCTGCAGATTCCTGATTATGATTACATGTACTTTCTTTAGGGCACACAAAAACAAACCATCTGTTCTATGGGTAAATGGACCTCTTAGGTAGGGCTGCTTTTTGTCTGGTCCCCCCCCCAAAAAAAAAAATAATAATAATAATAATAATAATAATTAAAAAAAATTAAAAATTAAAAAAAATTAAATAAAAGTCAAAAAAACAAAAAACAAAAAATCAAAAAATTACAACAAAAAAAACAAAACAATTGTATGCATTTTTAAAAATCAAATCAAAACATTTCAAAATTGCCAACAACCTGTAGAACAGGTTGTGGTTTTTTTTGTGGCCGTAAGGCAAAAATAAAAATTGTTATGTTGTCCTCGACCGCCCGCTCCGAATTTAGGGCCCAAAAAAAAATTGATTTTGATTTTTTTTTTTTTTTTTTTTTTTCCAGATTTTTTTTCCAGATTTTTTTTTCTTCACATTTTTTTCACATTCTTTTTTAACAGTTTAAATGGCATTGAATATTAAATTAAGTGTTTATAATATAGTGTTTATAAAGGGGTCAAACAAAGTAAGTCCCCCTCTAAAATTAGATTACTTTTGTTTACATAACTTCAGACACAATTAGACGTTTTGAAAAATTCAAACGATTATGAAAAGAGAAAACGCTTAGCTACCAATAGAAAGTTTTCGGTTTTCGATATCATGTTTATTTTCCCCAAAACAGTGACATTTCCTCGAAAGGATGCTTTCAGAAAAAGTGGCACTTACTTGTATTGGATTTTGGCAAATGTCATGTTAACGAAAAACATCATTGAGGGGATATTTGACTTTTTTGGGAAAAGTAAAGATGATATTGAAAAGGGGAAACTTTGTACGGATAGCTAAGCGTTTTTCCTTTTCAGAAACGTTTCAATTTTTTAAAAAGTCTAATTGTGTGGAGGTGTTACGCAAACAAAATTGTATAGGACTTTGAAAATTGCCACTGTTTCTGAGAACATCGTTTTAGGAAAATGAGACCATTTAGGAAAAGTAAACATGATATTGAAGTGGAGAAACTTTTAATAAAAACCCAAGCGCTTACTCTTTTCACATGTCTTTAAATGTCTTAAAATGATTAATCCTGAGTGGAGTTACGCAAACAAACTTAGTCTAATTTGCGTACACAAAAATCACGAGAGAGAGTTTTTAAATTGGCTGGTATAGGACCAAGTGCCACTTTTTCTGAAAACATCATTTTGGGTAAATGTGACTGTTTTGTGAAAAGTAAACATGATATCGAATTTTTTTCTTCTTCTTCTATTGGTAGCCAAGCGTTTTATCTTTTCATAATCGTTTCAATTTTTCAAAACGTCTAGTTGTGTGTGAAGTTATGTAAACAAAGGTAATCTAATTTTAGAGGGGGACTTACTTTTTTTGACCCCTTTATATGTGCGACTCTCAGAGTGATTTCAACTTCTTGTTGGCTGAACTTTGAGCTGGTAAAAGATTATTAAAAAAAAAAAATTAAAAAAATCCGCCCGCCCGCCCCTCCTCTCTGAAAGCTGTGTAGGACAACATAACATTTTTTTGTTGTTGCCTAAGTGTAAATTAAAAACCAGACAAGCACAGACTTGATTGGACATACTAAGTATACCCATCAATTTTGCAATTACGTGTCATTCGGTTGCCTGAGTGAGCAATTTGTACAAACAAATTGGATACTTAATTCACAATACCATCAAAATCAAATGTAGCGCGCGACCACGCTGTAATTGGGGTGGATGGTGCATGTCATAGGGGACTCGTTAGTGGAAAGTAGGGAGGTCTGTGTATTCTACAATGTGTGACACATTTATTTTTACCGTTTGTGTCACATGTACACGATTCAAGTCGGGAGATTGCAAGTTTATCACAATCGCCGCTGAAAACAGAGGGGAAAAAAACCAGAATAGAAACGCTGTCTTAATTTTCATCCGCAAGATGCCATATGTATGTCGACCGATATCCACACAGCACGTGTTAGATTGTCATTTCTGAACTTTTTGATGATAATTACGACCAATAAAGTGACATTTGTGTGTGTCATCATTGGAATATTTGTTTGTATTCATCTGACTTTGGTGAAATTCAACACAGGACATGAACCTCCCGTGTGCGACACTTAGCCCAAACAAAGAAGGTCTGTCTCAGAAGCCCGCACGCATTGGTATGTTAAATGAGCTACGGCGCGTAGGTCTATGCGCTGGGGGCTAAAAAACTTCTTTCTTTTTTTTTTTGATTTTTTTTTTTTTTTGATTTTTTTTTTTGATTTTGGGGGGATTTTTTTGGATTTTTAAAAAAAAAGTTAAAAAAAGTTCTATGTAAGCTTGGATAAGCACAAAAAAATAGAATTTTCTACAAATTTTTTTTTTAACAATCGCACAGCACTTAGCTTTTTTGCACAATGTTTCTGACACGGACCTTCTTCCTTGTTTGGCCTTACTTCCAGTGCCTACATTGAAGTAGAGGTGATGATCATTCCAGTATTTTTTTATTTTCTTCAATATGGTGCGGTTAAAGGCATATTATGTGATCTTTTCCAGGGAGCGCCCGCTTTTCATGATTTCTTTTAGAAAATAGATTTTCTTGCAGATTTACATTTCTGATCATAAATCATAAATAAATTCTGAGTTACAGAGCGATACGATTCCTAATTACTTAAAAATCATGGTTTTAGAGAGAATTTAGAGTGAAAAATAAGTTGTCGTGCAGACCTGACAGTTTATTTTCACTCTTTAAATCATGATTTTGAAGTAATAAGGAATCGTATCGCTCTGTAACTTAGAATATATTATGATTTATGATCAGAAATGTAAATCTGCAAGAAAATCTACTTTCTAAAAAAAATCATGAATCGAGGGCGCCCCCTGGAAAAGATCACATATTATGCCTTTAAATATGCTCAGAGCCACATTTAGTGCCAAAACATATTTTGAGGATAAAAATGCATCCTAACACCCTATTTTCACCATTTGTTCAAAAAGTTGTTTTGAGATTCATATTGATACTGGCACTAAGGGTGAAAATAAGAGATTTTAAACCAGGAGCTAATAATTTCAAAAATCGAATTTGTTGCACTTTTTGGTCAATATTTTCAAAACTAAACATTTTTAAGCCAAAAAAAAAAAATGCGATCCTAGATACTTGTAGATAAGATGATTTTGGTGAAATGTTGGAGTTTTAATCCAAAAACTGATTTTGTTAGGTTGTCTGAACAAATTTGGCACCAAAAAAGTGATTTTGGGCAAAAATGTTAAAAATCACTATTTTTTTGTGGAATTTGATACCAAAAATTGATTCTCCGACTCATTTCATTCCAAAAACTGTATACATTTTTATGTACATTACATTATAAGTTTAAAAGTTACAGTGCTTGATAAATTTCATAAAAAAGGGTTGCCACCTCCCTTAAAGCCAGGGTGAATAATGACACATAAGGGTGCACTTAATCTCATGTAATAGAAGTGAAACATACCATGACCAATAATGTTTACAAAGCTGACTCAGTAATACTTTGTGGTCCTCTGAGAAGGTTTTTATGGAAATTGAGGCTATTTTATGACCAGTTCTTCATCACATACAGGGTGTATCAAAAAAAATAGGACTCTGTTTCATGACGGTGTAATTCTTATTATAATCATTGGACCATGACCAATTTAGTCTCAATGTAAAGCCCAATTAATTATTATGATATCCTGAAAATATAAGATCAATCCGATGCAAAATAAGAAAACTAGCGTACTTTGCGTAAACCATGTCATTTACTGGTTTGTACAATGGGATCTATATACATGTAGATGTACAGACCAGTAAATAACATGGTTTACGTTTCAATACGCTATAATAATTGTCAACATAGTAAATAATCTATCAGTCAATAGCAAAGTTTAGTTTGGTAATCCATTTATTCTGGCACAAATCAATACTGGCTAAAAAAAAAATCGCAAAACAGATTCATGCATATTCTGTGCAAATTAAAAACGTTTTGTTAAACAGTTCTCGAATCCACTGTGGATGGTTTATTGAGTTACAAATCGAGCACTCTCATGTTACTCGACTGTTACTGTGTGAATTCCCATTGTACAAACTGTTACTGTGTGAATTCCCATTGTACAAACCAGTAAATGACATGGTTTACACAAAGTACGCTAGTTTTCTTGTTTTTCATCGGATTGATCTCATATTTTCAGGATATCATAATAATTAATTGGGCTTTACATTGAGACTAAATTGGTCATGGTCCAATGATTATAATAAGAATTACACCGTCATGAGACAGAGTCCTAATTTTTTTGATACACCCTGTATAAGCAAATGTGATGCGATCTGTGAAAAACCGTCGGGTGTCGTAAAATGTGAACTAGGGATTATGGGTAAAATGATTTTTTTTTAATATTTTTTTTTTTAAAGATTTGTTTAGAAAATTAATGGCCAATACTTTTTGTCAACATCTTTTATGAAATTTCACCTTCAAAAACTTAAAGGTAGATGACCCGATCACATTTTCGTAACACAGAAATATTTCAAACATACCGAGATTTTCATATCATATGAAAGCTCGTATTTTTCTCATCATCATACTGAAATTTGACGGCCTAAATCGGTATAATTACGGAGAAATCTATGAAATAACGTCGAATTACCGCGAATGGTGGTAACCACCGATATAGTTTGTGTACTACTCAATGGGTACAGTTCACAGCATCTTGTGCGTCTAAAATAAGAACCATTAGAGCTATGCAACTCAAACTTTGGAACACGACTTTTTTAAGGATGATCTTTCATGTAGAATAGAAAACTTCAAGTTGAAAATCGGAACATCTACCTTTAATTCACTTTTCTTATTAACCTTATAAATAATGTTATTCTTATTCTATTGAACTGTGTATCTTTTTGGCCTGTTTTCATGATTTCTTGTTTTGTAGCTTTTTATGACATCACAATCATCATTCACTCATAACTTTTTTTGTAGGGATCGTAGAAAAATGATCGAAACAGTTCTGTAATCAGCAGTTTCAGCTTTCTTATGATATAAATATCTCCTAAATGAAAAATCCCACCATGTGACGGGTTTTCACGGATCGCATCACGAATGGGCCATTTTAGAATGTAACTGCGGTGTTCCCTTATTACGGATCATCAAGCTGCCTATTCATGGGAATGGGATGAAACAATGGATAGTTTTCTTTAAAGGGGCATTGAGAGATCTATACGTATGGGAGTGCGCCCTCAATTATCCTGAAAATCAGGTTTTTTTGCATCAAAGTAATACTTTAGGCATATATACTAATTACCATCTGAAACAGTTTACCAACATTCGCCGTTGATCATATAATTTTTTTTGATTTTCTTAGTTTCGATCTGATCATATCGAAACTAGGTGCTGAATTCGGAAGTTATGCTATCGTTTTACTTGCGGCAAATCTCAACCCGGAAGTGCCGTTATTTGCTTATTTGGCATGAAGGCGATGTCGGAATTGTATAACATTTTGGATTTGGGCTATGTATGTTGATGATTATCTTTACGTTATTTGCTCATTTAGTATATCGATACATCTCTCAATGCCCCTTTAACAAGAGTCAAGGCAGCTGCCACCTGCTGGAGGGACAGGGACCCGGTGCTTGCCTGCATTATTCATAACCACGCATTCTAACAGAGAGACAGGGACTATAAATAATCAGATAACAAAGTGACTTGACAAACAGAAGGGCGGGTGTACCTTCTTTTTTTAATTCACCATGTCAAATTATTCATCAGGCAATTTGACTTTCACTACAAGCGGATTACGATCACAAAGTTCTCGTTTCATCACGATGAAAACAATATGTGTGTTTAACTGAGGAGCATGTGGACATATTTATATCTGATTGCGTCTTACTTGATAGTGGGATGTAGAGATAACCTGTTTAAAAATTCATTGCAGAACATGGACCATGGCTTAAGATATATCATCACAACATCTTCATTTGACACAGATAACAATTGGGTTAATACTCATTGTGTAATTTACATACATCCCCTGTGTTTAACATGTTCAGGGATATAATCAATGGCATATATATTAGCAGAATTTCAACCGTTTTGAGTGTTTTTAAATTCACGATTCGTAGCTTCATCCCATAAACCTATATGCAAAAGAAATATATTTGTGCGTTATTATATTTCCGGTTGCTGGTTCTCAAAAATAAATGTAACGCTGGGGTGATGGTGGGTGGGGGGATACACATGGTTTACCATTAAAAATGTGTGGTGGGATTGCTTGTTCTGACCGTACACAGACATATTATAAATAAATCAGGTATGTCATCCTTAACTGTTTTTAATTATTCATGTATTCTTTAAACATGTGGGCCAAAGTAAACTGAATTTTCATTTCATTTTTTAAGAAAGTGGAGGCCTGCATTTTTAATTATTTATATATTCTTTAAACATGTGGCCCAAAGTAAACTCATTTTCATTTCATTTAGAAGAAATTGGAGGCCTCCATCTGTCAGAGAATGCTAATAAAAACAAACCAGATTTGTTTTGATAATAATTCATCTTTGCCACGTGGTGGTCAAGAAATGAAAATTAATTTCCTCAACCGGGATTTGAACCCAGGACCTCCCAAACTACAGACAGACACTCTACCAACTGAGCTAACAAGGACAATTGGTATCGAAGCGTTATACTCTATTTGGCTTCCTCTGGACAGTGACGTAACTTAACAGGCGCAGCTGTTACGCACGCGTGTGTATCTTCCGTCTTTCAACACTCGTGTGTATACGCCAGCGCCTCGAGTATGCGCGCACGTTATGTGCTGCAATTTGTAAAATAGGCAGTTACGTCATTGTCTCGTGATGGCCAAATAGACTATAGAAAGGATTCTAAAGGCTTTAGGATTCAAATTTCCATATTTCTTCCGCTTCTCAAGCGACAAGCATGATCCTTTATCTCATGATGGAGGTGGCGAAGTGGTGCAGTGGTCTAGAGCGTCGTAACACGGCTGTTTGACTGTCCGATTTATAATTAAAATTAGGGAATAAAAAAAGATTGCATAGTGGCCCAGTTATGGTTTGACCTGATTTAGGTAGCGCTAATGAATACGAATGAGTATACGGTGAAAATTTCACAAAAATTGTACGAGCCATTTTTAAATTATCGGCATTTCTACTTTACGGTCATGTTTTTATACTGGGTACAATTTGTGTTACATGTCCCTTTTTCCATAAATTAGGTTCCTTTTTCAGTTAATGCATTATATCTGAAAAAGTTTACATTTTAAGTTGGTAAAAATATACATATTCTGAAAGCATATACTGTAACAGATGCAAATAGCATACACTCAAGTTGATTATACAGGGTGGCCCGAAATTGTACAGGGTGTAACAAGCGAAATCTTCTAAAAAAGAAGGGTTTCAATGATTACTTCCACTATGTATATGAAGTGATGAGAGAAAAGTTCAGTACAGATTTAAAGTAGTTTAATAAAATACCCATCCAGACATATGCAAATTAAATTTCATTATGAATCTGAAATTCTACATACAGGGTGTCTAAAAATGTGTTTATTTGGTTCCGGAAAAATGCTTCTATACATACAAAGACTAGTATTTTAAACCAAATTCAAGTAGATTTCAAATAAAAATGCATCAATTACATGTACATGAACATCGATTGATTTTAAAAGTCACCCTTTTCTTATGTAAAGGTGCAATTTTAAACATATAGGGTGTTTAAAGCATTAATTTACGTATATGTGATTATCCACAAATTATTAAATTGAATTAATTTAAATTTGCATCTGAAACATGATTTTACATTCCAATTTGAAGTGGCAAATGCTTAAGTTAAAGTGGTATGAGTTTCAAATAATGTTCAATAAAAAGGGGCCCTTTAACTACAGGGGGACTCAAATTTTCCCAATGGCACATGTTTAGTGGCATACAATTAATTGTGTTCATCCTTCTTGCACCTTCATGATGTGCAAAGCACATTCAAATGAACAAATTAGGTTAGTTTTCATAATGTTTGAACCCAGTATTCAAATTTCAAGAGTCTGATTTAAGATTGAATTATAAAATGTTATCGTTTTTAAGTTGTATTCAACATAAAGGGTGATCCAATGTTGATTGGCAAACTAGTACTAGTACTCACTAGAATTGTATCAACTTACTTTTCAAACTCAAGTTTTCACACTGCTTGAAGACTTATTTACAAAGAAATGTTGCACAATATTTCAGCATGATCTTCATTGGCGAGAAGATACTGGTTATTGTTCCCTGGACGTAGGTCTACAGCACAGTATATCAGACTTGCATAGGGTATGATGGCAGTTTGCGAGTCTAGAGTAAAGATCAGGTCCTTCCTACATGAGGTTAATTACATATCTTCTTTTAATTTTTAATTAAATAGTTAAATTTATTTATTCAAAAGGGTACCTCAACCTTTTTTCTTTCTTTTAAAATGGACAGTTTGGTGCAGGCAAATGTTTGCATACATTCGCAAACTGCGACCAACTTACGTTTCTTAACAATCTTTTGAGCTTCTTGATGCTAATTAATGATTCCTTAATTAACTAATTATATTTTACTTGTTCAACTATGCACTCCTCCTCCTCCGCATACTCCTCCTCCGCATACTCTTCCACCCTAACTAATTAGGTTTAACGAACTATTGTAATTAACAGAACCATTGTAGTTTATATTTTTCTTTTTAAAATAAAGGCCAAATACTTTCTCATCAAAATAAGACCACATCTGAGTATGTGTGATAAAGAATAGCCAAAATATATGCATGCAAAGTAATAATATGTAGTGCAAATATAACAGATCCACCTTTTTTGGGTACCCAGTATAAAACATGACCTTACACACATTTTACATGTAACTCTATGGGAAATGTAGCCGATGAGGGTGCTATTATAGTAAATAATAATATTCAAAGCTCTATTTCTGAGAAATGGCACCAACAAATGTTCTGAAATTTCTACAAAAGATGGCCTGTATATTCAGGCACTTGAATAAGTTAAAACCAGAACCGGGCCAGCAAGTTACGGTGTTCTCAGAATAAAACGGACAAATTATGTGGGATCAAACAGCCGTGGTAATACTGCTGTGCACCGTAGTTCTGTTGGTGGATCGTTTGAGCGTGAGTTCAATACAATACACTAACACAGCCTCGTCCTCATGCAAGGGCACAAATTAATCGAAGGCATCGAAGGCAATTGCCTTCGATGCCCCACCTAGTTGCCTTGATGCCCTCAATTTCTGGATGTTTTCACTCCATTCAAAATTACATAATGGCCTTGGATAAAGTTGGTGCCCCTTTCAAATTTCCTTAAATTGCCTGCCCTTTTCATTTCTTATTTTGAGGCCTACCCCATGCCTATTTCAGACCGTGCAGACTGAAGTAGGCATGTTCATAGCGAACCGTTGTTCGGAAATCACGTAGAAATGTTGGTCCCGTGTATTGGAAGAGCTATCCCAGAGCACGTTAAAAGGTCATAGACTCCTTCGTAAAGAGTAGGGGGGGGGGGGGGGGGGGGTCATCTTGGTCTGTGTCTGTACACGCAATGATGTAGATGATTGGTAGAAGTATGGGTTACTAAGGGCGAATATGTCTGTACACGCAATGATATAGATGATTGGTAGAAGTATGGGTTACTAAGGGCGAATAGCCTCTTCACGCTTGCCACAGTGAGGCACTTCATATTATAAGTTCATAAGTTCAACTACGTAACTTTGATTTCATAGATACTGTTTTGATTAAGGGGAAAAGAAAAGATGTGGACTTGCCCTTTGCAACCAACTCAAAAATCTGAAAATCTAGGGTCACTTTTTTCCTTTGCTTCTTTTTAAATTAATAATCATTTAACTTTTTTTGTTTGTTTTGATATTTGTATTACTATTTTAAATATCATTTTATAGGTTACAATTAATAGCAAATTGTGTTCTGTTTATGTTTAACTGCAACTTCTCACTTATTTGTTAAAAATTAAAAGTTAAAAGAGTTTTAGGAAAGAAGAAAGATGCATGTTCAGCATTATTTGAAATATGTGTTCATGTGTAAAATCTGTATGTTTATAATGTTAACCTTAAAGAAGGTCTGTCTCAGAAGCCCGCCCGCATCGGTATGTGAAATGAGCTATGGCGCGTAGGTCTATGCGCTGGGGGCTAAAAAAATTCTCTTAAAAAAGTTTTAAAAAGTTCTCTGTAAGCTTAGATAAGCAACAACAAAAAAATCGCCAAAAAAAAAAAAAAAAATTGCATACCTCATAGCCTGTTTTCTAAAAGAAAGAAAAAAATCGCACAACACTTAGCTTTTTTGCACAATGTTTCTGAAACAGACCTTCTTCTTTGTTTGGCCTTAACAAAAATTGAATGAACAACCCAGATATTGGCACTGACGCGCAAGTCAACTTTTTTTGTTGATGGCCTGATTGAGTACACGCCAACACCATACAAGTTGCTTAAATGTATCCCATCTGGCAGTTTCAATTTGTTGACAAACCTGTTTGTTTCATATCTTTAAAGAAAAGAATCTACAGAGCAGTGTGTTTAGATTCAATACTAAATACACATACCATTTTGTGTGTTTATAATGATAAATTTACAAATGTTACTACAAAAATTTAATTCTCGCCAGTTTGTCCGAGTCTATATATTATTTATTCATTTCAATTACTCGGCTGGTATCATTTGCTTGATCCTTGCGTTTATTTAATTAAGTTTCGCTCGTCATAGATTCTGCTAGAATCATGCTTATAGGCCATCATCAATTGTTATTATTTACAAAACTTGTACAAATAAACTCTTTTATTTCATCGGTCAAGGTAATCCTGTGGGTCAAAAAAGGGCATAATTCTGTTATACCCTACACACCAACATCGGTAGCATGCGTCGTTCTTAAAAATCATGCACTGTGAATACCTCTGTGAAGGGTATAACAGAATTACTCCCAAAAAGTATGCCCATTCTATGTTCTACTAAATCTAGGCCTATTACAATTACAAAACACTTTTGAGGGAAAGAAAACAATTTGGCCTTTGCAACAAAATCACTAATCAACTTCGTGTTTTTGCCAAACATTCTCCTCTCGACTTGATATTTATACTTCCAATATTCTATTACATACATGGTTAAAAATACAATACAACCCCCTTACTTTACAGAGGATAACCTATCGTATATCAATCAAAACGTTGTCCACGGCAACAAATATTTTCATAGCCAGAATTGATATGGTATGGTTTCACTCAAAGTACGCGATCCAACATTTCGATTATATTTTTACAGGGTCCCAGTCCCACACACTTTTTTAGTATATCATCTATCAATAAAATGTTCTTATTTGTTCAGCTACTATATGCTATACTGTAAAAGCCGAAATTGTTGCGGTGGTTTTATTTTCGTGCGAAAATTATAACACAAGGAAATATTGTATTTTACATTCATGTAGTTCATCCATAAGGTCGCCCGTGAAAAAAACCCAATTTGCGAAATGTTTACAATATCAAAATGAGCGAAAATATCTTTACGCGAAAATATTGGCTTTTACAGCACTTTGTTCCGAATTTAAAGACGTTTCACATTGGCTTCCGAGCTTTTAAGAAATCACAATGTTTTTAAAAGTTATTTCATCATGAAACTTATGAAATATAAAACAACAAGTCCAATATTGTAAAGTTTCGATCTCAATTAATTCAACAAATGTATGGCTCTCAATCAATTCAGCAAATTTAGTAGTGCATCATCATTTTACCAGAGATATGGGGCGGCATTCTCGTACTTAAAACTGTGTCTAACAAAACGTGTGTCTAACTTAAACGCAAGTTTATCTTTTCAACAACGTGTTTAACAAAACACGGTTTTAAACTCAGTGAATCTCGTCCCCAGGAGAGTCGTGCGTAACTATATACAGGGTTTTTATTTTTGTTGTGGCCCTAATGGATTACAATAGATATCGACCGAATACCTCAAAAGTATGTGTATTTTTAATACGTCACGATCTGAACGTCAGCTTGCAGCAGTCACGGTTAGGCACGGTTGAGTGATTATTCAAGGCATACAGTTGGTGTATGAGTTTAGTTAAACACGCTTTAAACTCTACCCCCATTCCCACAGGTTTAAAGTTAGACAATTTTTAGTGAGTTAGACGCGTGTTCAAGTTAAAGAAATTTTTGAGAATTACGTCTATAAACGATGTGTCTAAAATCAAAGTTAGATGCGTGTTTAGCTTAAAACCGTTTTTTAACTACGTACGAGAATACGGGCCATGATCTTTACATAGAAGTATAGTTATATTTGGATGAGTTATATTTGGATGATGCTATATATAAACTGTATTTTGTCATAACGTGGAAAGTGTTTACTGGGTGTCGCCTAGGAGTAAGATTAATACCATTCAACTGATTATAACACTTATTGAATTATGTTATCTTGTCAATATAGGTTTCATATTGGTGATATCGTGAATGTAGAATCCTTTTCTGGGAAAGTGTGTCAGGGATGTAGCTACGCCGGTCGTCACCGGTCGGGTGTAGCCGGCACTCACGCTGGCCGACCGGCACGAAAAGCTGGCCGATCGGCACTAAAAAATTAAAATTAAAAAAATCTTTTTTTTAATCTTTTTTTTTAGGTTTTCTTTTTTTATATGGATAGAATCATTAACATTAACCCTGCTAAATCTCACTAAATCTCACTGCCAGAAACTATCTCCACGCATGTGCTGATGTATTGCCTCGATGACGTCACCTACCGCAGGTATATGTGGGACAGACTGGGGTGCGGATGGTCCCGCGATCGAATCTCGGGGGTGCTGGGTGATTTTTTGGGTAATCAAAAATAGTACTTTCTCCCCCTCCCCTCAATATGCACAAAAACATAGCCGCGGCGTTAAGGGTTAAACTGCCTCCTAAAATAAGAAATTAGGTGGCAGGAACCCTCAAAGTACATTAAAAAATCACTTAAAAAACATTAAGAAGGCCTCTAGACTCCAAGCCGTGATCCACTGCACTTCGTTCACCGTCAGTAAAATTAGCCGGCACTCAACATTTTCTAGCTACATCCCTGAAGTGTGTAGAATGTATACAAGTTGAAAATAGAATGAGCCTACAAGCAACACTTTTTTTTCTGTAAAAGGTCATTACAATTGTCACTGTGTGTTGTAAGGTTACCACAGCAAAGTGGACTTAAAAATGGATTGATTTATATATATATGTACAATAAAGTATAGACATTTTTCTTTTAAAGAAGAAAGAAATAATATGTGTAGCTGATAACAAAAATGTTTGTAATATAATTCAAACCAGAATAATCCGCATTCAACCTCAAGATGGATTTGTCACCAGCATACTGATGGCACCAAACTAAGTATCGCTGGTGATTTCAGTTGTAGTTCATGTCCTAAACATTTGGAATGGAGTTTACTTAGGCCGTAAAGATGACCGTTGTGATGTCAGCCTGATGACCTCTACATGCTAACTAATTAAGTCAAGGGCTTAGGTCATCTCAGGATCCTACACATCTTGCCATCCCCAAAACTAAAAGATCATTTGGGGATAAATCATTTTCAGCTTTAGGACCAAGAATGTGGAATGACCTACCCAGTTCTGTGCGTGCCGCCCCATTAATTTGAAACGTTTTAAAAAGCTTTAAAAAACTCGATCTGTTCCCTGTTGAATAATTCAGCCTTATTTTTTTTACACAATTATTGTATAATATATATTGGTCTTTTAGTGTTTTTTATCACTTTTTAAATGCATCTTTTATATAATGTATACATTGTACAGCGCATTGGTCATTTTGGAAATGCGCTATATAAATCCTTATAATAATAATAATCAATTCCATAATAAGTTTCCTTTTTGTCTACAGAAATTCCAGTGGGTGCAAAACTTACCAAATTTTCAAAAAATAAGGAAAAGCATAAGAAATTACAAAAATGATCCAAAAGTCTACGGCTGTGGTCGGCATGCTGGGATCATTTTATCTCGATGTCAAAATGTGTCGACAAAATATTAAAGGTTTATCCACATGATAACGATAGCGTTTTCTAGAAAGTAAATCATATAATGCCTCCGAAATAGCCCCATCAATGTCAGACTCTATATCATTTGTGTGCGTGAGTGGCGTCCATGCGATATTGTTCCATGCGATATTGTTAAAGACTGAACGATTTAACAATAAACTCAGGAACAGGAATTTAAAATCAAAATGGCCACCCTGATAACAATCCTAATAACCTTGAACACCCTGATAATAATAACACTTTAATGTGTCCCCATTTCCACAAAATGTCCACTATTGACAAATATCTGTCTTTGACGGAAAGCTTGAAACCTTTGCTCGACTTCAATAACCCCCCCCCCCCCCCCATTCCACTTGGCAATGTTTACCCCTCCTGCAACCCAACAAGCCTGTTTCAACATTGAACAAGGGGGGGGGAAGAGAGTTTTTTATTGACACACGCAAAAGTGTTCCAACAATATTGACCAAGATTGTGGGACAAAAGTCCTCAAATAGCCGGAGTAAAGACTTATATACAGTCATCACAATAAGTAACTGACCAGGTAATAAACATTCTGATAACTCTAAAAGTATAACTCCTACATAAACATATTAAATTATAAAGTTGTTGACAAATTTCTCTTCTTGAATTTGAGATATTACACGCTAAGAATGGTTGATTAATGAGGAAGTTACGATCCCAAACGTTAGGGCAAGTCTGATTTTCATTTTAACATTTTCTTTTCCACACGGGGAGAGTATGACAGGTAAAGCGTGTGTGCCGTATTGATCAATCGTAACAATGCCACCGGCCGACTATCCAACAACCAGGCCATCGACGGGTGAATTGGCACTACCACTACCAGTAATCAATAATTTGCCGGTCTGAGTCCTGTGTTAAATATGAAAATGAAAATCAGACTTGACAGTACATTTGGGATTGTAACTTCCTTAATACTCAGCCATTCTTAGCGTGTAATATCTCAAATTCAAGAAGAGATATTTCTCAACATGTTTATACTTTAATATGTTTATGTAGGAGTTATACTTTTAGAGTTATCAGCACTTTTATAACCTGATCAGTTACTTATTGTGATGACTGTATGTTTGCTGTGATCTCGGTTTAAAAGTATAAATTTAATTGATTTGGTATAATTGCTGTTTTTCTGCAGTGGTGTAGTATCCGAGGAAGTGTCCAACATAATTCTGGAATACCATTCACAACCTATACTACATGTAATTCCATAAAAAAAAAGATATTATAGAATTATTATTACAAAGATTTTCATTGAACTTACCATGTCCAATGGAATCGTCAGACACTTTGGTGAGTACGCGTCCCGTCTCGATGTCCGAGAACGCCCAGTGACGATCTTCCGAACAGCTGAGTAGGTAATCCCCGGTGGCGTGGAGGCTGAGCCCGGTGACGGGAGCGTCGTGAGCGCGGATAACTTGGGAGCAGGAGGCATTGGGAACCATCCAAATACGGATGGTGGTGTCCGGAGATGAGGTGAACGCAACATCCTGTGAAAGTGAGTTTAGAAAAACAAACATGAGGAAAAAAACACCAATTGTTTGTTCGGAGTAATTCTGTTATGCCCTTCACAGAGGTATTCATAGTGCATGATTTTTAAGAACGAAGCATACTACCAATGTTGGTGTGTAGGGTATAACAGAATTATGCCGTTTGTTCTTTTTTGTTCATTATCCCTTCCTTCCTTTGCCTCTCCTGGTCTTCCTCTACCCTATCTTCTCCTCCCCATTCTCATTTGCTCCCCCTTACTTTGAACAGGCACCCCTTTCTCATTTGCTCCCCCTTACTTTTAACAGTCACACCTTGTTGACTTTTTGTTGTTGACATAGACACATACCCTTCTATACTTATACTTTCCAAAAAAACAATGAAAAAACGACTTGTTTTTAATCATCCCCATCATTTTTATGTGTGTGTGTTGATTTCTTGTTCTTTTTTGTTTGTTTTTTTGAGGTGGGGTTGTTGTTGTATTGTTGGGTTTTGGTGGGTTTTTTTTTGTGGGGGGAGGTTTTTTTCCCCTGCAGTCGTGTGTGCTATGATACTGATTAAGCAAAACAAGTTGGAAGTTGGGATTTTTGTTTCTATTTCTATAGTTAAAAGAGAAATAAGACACCCCTGCTTCACTAGTATCAAGGTATCCCATGTATGCATCAAATTATTCAACAATTTGTGTATGATGATGACTGATCTACTGCCTACAGGGATTCAAATAAAATCGACCACTTCTTGTTATTGACACATACCCTTCTATACTTATACTTCCCAAGAAACAATGAAAAAACGACTTGTTTTTAATTATCCCTATCATTTTTATGTGTGTGCGTTGATTTATTGTTCTTTTTTGTTTGTTTTTTAGGATGGGTTGTTGTTGTATTGTTGGGTTTTGGTGGGGTGTTTTTTGTGGGGGAGGGTTTTTTCCCTGCAGTCTTGTGTGCTATGTGATACTGATTAAGCAAAACAAGTTGGAAGATGGGATTTCTGTTTTTATTTCTAAAATTAAAAGAGAAATAAGACATCCTCGCTTCACTTATATCAAGGTATCCCCATATGCATCAAATTATTCAACAATTAGTGGTGATGATAACTGATCTACTGCCTACAGGGGTTCAAATGAAATTGACCACTTCTATCAGTCGTTTGCTAATGCGTTGACCACTTCTATCAATCGTTGGCTAATGCGCTTTAATCTCATTTCCCCTGGGGTAATGCAAACACTTACTGCCAATGAGTGGCCATGGATTACAGCCTCAATTAAAATATCTGATTGCTGGGTAAAAGTGAAAATTGTGTATATGCAATATGTTGTAAAGGGTCAGTAAAATGTTCAATAAAAGCTGTTGTAACAATAGACCGTTGGCTAATGCGCTTTAATCTCATTCTCCCCAGGGTAATGCAAACACATAATGCCAATGAGCAGCCATGGATTACAGCCTCAATTAAATAAAATAGCTGATTTTTTATTTTTTTACAATTTGTGGATAAAATCTCATAAAACAAGAAATTATGTTGCAGGAACCCTCAAAGTGCATTAATAACCCCTAAAAAAACATTAAGAAGGTCTCTAGACCCCATGCCATGATCCACTGCACTTATTCCGTTCGCCTTCAGTAAAAAAATTGGCTAGTGACAACACTGGTCAGTAAAATGTTCAATAAAAGCTGTCGTAACAATAGACCAGGGTCAGGATCTACCACAAATTGTTCTCGAGATTTGTGAAACACAAACGCATGTCCTAGGGAATACCGTAGGTGAATGTCTGAGATCCGGATTGCCAATTCTAGGACTGATAATTAAGCTTTTCTGGATTTACCCATGGGATTCACACAAGGGCTTGGAAATGATAGCCTTGCCATCAAGGCCTTCTGATTTGTAAAACTATTTCACTATCCAAAACAATAACATTAAATATTGCAACAGTATTTCACACTTTGCACCAGGCGATCGATGATTTTACCCCATCCAGTATCCACCTGTTATTACCCATCATTGATAGGCCAGCGGTTGGTGTTTTGGGAGCTCAGTGTTTGACAGGAAAGAGCCTAGGGTGTAGTTATGTTTTGTCAAACTATCCATATATTGAAACAGTTACTAAATATACATGAATGATAAGTGTGTGGTGTATGACGGTCATGACCCTAGATGAGGACACGGCATCTCTCACACATTGTCCCAATTACATAAAATACATGCGATAGGTATAGGGTCAATGAGATATGCACTAGCTCTACAGTTTCGAATCAATGGAAAATATTACTTGTAACCAGGAATTGGGAGAGAGAGGGTAGTGAGTCTGAGACTTGAGATCAAGTCTAGGAAATGAAGGACAACATGAATCTAGGGTAACAGTATTGGGTGGAATAATACTTTGACAGGCTGAAATAAATAATAATTATAATAAAATAGTTTAAAAACAGCTACTGGAAACTGCTTATTCACAACACTAGCCTGTATTTAAAATATCAAATTGTGGCAGGGCCTGAGCTTTCGATCCTAGCAGAATCTTTATCAAAGGCAGAATGAGACAAGATACTGACAAACATTTATAAATATATAAACATATAGGTACTAACGAGAAGGACAAAGAAAACAAAGGACAGGAAGCATAATTATTATAATAATTATAATAATACACAGCATTTATTAAATAATATGTAAGATCTCCAAGCGCTTTACAAGATATAAACATAATAAATATATATAACAAAATGTACACAATTGCCCACAAAGCATTTACAAAGCTTAAAACTACAAACATAGAACCAAAACTTATTTTCTAATAGAAAACCAGTAAAAGACCAGTGAACCAGCATTTTGTCATAATTTCAAAACAACCCGGACAGTGCATTTTTGGTACTCCTATGCTCCCTAAAATGTGATATTACGCCGCGTACGACACTTTCCTCGTGGCTCGCCGCATCGAGTTTCCATTTTGAAAACAAATGTCACGATTTCAACAATAGATGGCGCTATATAACAACAAACTCAATCCCTGCTCAATTTAAAGATGGTGACTTTTTAATTTCGAAGTATATCGGGACCCAATATTGGATACATATTTATGATATAACTAGCGCAAGCGAGCCGACAAGGTCGGTATTTTGATTATTTTGATGATCGCTGAGATACCCCCACCCTTTTTATTTTATCTCCATGCTTTATACAACTACACCCTTTATATCAGATATATTCTGACCCCACGCTTTTGTTTATTTTTTGATTTCTGGAGTTGCACGCTTTATAAAGACGTGTGCCGTCCTGATTATGTAGCTGATCTGCTCATGAATTAAGTTTATTGCACTTATCTGTAGGATGTTTAAACATGTATGTTTTTAACAAGTGTTTGAATTCAGCAAGAGACTTGGCATTTCTAATCGAGAGAGGAATGGTGTTCTACATTTGAATTCGGCAAGAGACAAGTTGGCATTTCTAATCGCTAGAGGAATGGTGTTCTACGTTTGAATTCGGCAAGAGACAAGTTGGCATTTCTAATCGCTAGAGGAATGGTGTTCTACGTTTGAATTCGGCAAGAGACAAGTTGGCATTTCTAATCGCTAGAGGAATGGTGTTCTATGTTTGAATTCGGCAAGAGACAAGTTGGCATTTCTAATCGCTAGAGGAATGGTGTTCTACGTTGAGTTCGGCATGAGACAAGTTGGCATTTTTAATCGCAAGAGGAATGGTGTTCTACGTTTGAATTCGGCAAGAGACAAGTTGGCATTTCTAATCGTGAGAGGAATGGTGTTCTACGTTTGAATTCTGCAAGAGACAAGTTGGCATTTCTAATCGCGAGAGGAATGGTGTTCTACGTTTGAATTCGGCATGAGACAAGTTGGCATTTCTAATCGCTAGAGGAATGGTGTTCTACGTTTGAATTTGGCAAGAGACAAGTTGGCATTTCTAATCGCTAGAGGAATGGTGTTCTACGTTTGAATTCGGCAAGAGACAAGTTGGCATTTCTAATCGCTAGAGGAATGGTGTTCTACGTTTGAATTCGGCAAGAGACTTGGCATTTCTAATCGCGAGAGGAATGGTGTTCTACGTTTGAATTTGGCAAGAGACAAGTTGGCATTTCTAATCGCTAGAGGAATGGTGTTCTACGTTTGAATTCGGCAAGAGACAAGTTGGCATTTCTAATCGCTAGAGGAATGGTGTTCTACGTTTGAATTCGGCAAGAGACAAGTTGGCATTTCAAATCGCTCGAGGAATGGTGTTCTACAGTTCTGGAGCAGCCACACTAAATGCCCTTCTGCCATAATGAATGGTTGACACCTCGCGATATGAAAGAAGGAGGAGCAAGAAGGAATTGTGGTGTTGAGAGAAGTGCACGCCCAGGAGTGTAGTTAGTCAGGAGATCAGGTATACACTGGAGCCAGATTGTTGAGGGCTTTATAAGTAATGAGGAGGATCTTCAATGCAATACGATCACTTATAGAAGGCCAATGTAATTGATCATGTCGCACAGCACTGATACTCTCTCCAACTCTCACTAGGTGTAACTAATCTAGCAGCACTATTTTGAAGTTGATAAAGGTATTAATGGGCTATGTATCAGAATATTCACATCCCTTTAAAACTATTTTCATGGGGTCACAACCTTTGCCAACCTCCCCTGCCCCCCCCCCCCCCTCCAGTCAGCTCAAGCCCCCCCCCCCCCCCCCCCCCCATTATGTCCCTAAACAATCGAAAATGTTGACTTTTAATGTCAAAATTACTTAAAATTAAGCTTAAAATTGTTCTGAAATATATAATTCAGCTAATTTCAGGCAATTTTGACAATAGAAGCCAAAATATTTGCACGCTTCACACGCATCCCCCAATTTTTGTCTTGTCCCCCCCCCCCCCCCCCCCCCATCCCCAATTTTGATGCTGGTGTAGCCACTGAGTATAATATTAGATGTTATTCCCTAGATTGGGTCCACATGTTAAACCAACGGCACAGTGTTGCATGAAAAAGACCATGTCTATCCGTGAGTTGATCAGTGCAGTTTTGAGCTGTTTGTTTGTCAGATTGTTCACATTAAGCACCCTTACAGGATCCATTGGTATTGGTACATTGTGAAGAGGGGAAAGATTCAGTGATGCCAATCCCTTTTAGAAAAAAATGACACTTTGGTTTAAAATGTGTGCTAGAGTATTTTAAACATCTTTTTTAGTTCAATCATTCCAAGTTGGCGAGAAATATGTTTTTTATCTCTCCGCAAGCAAAAGTATTCCAAGCGAATGCACACAAGATTGCTACGACGATGCGCGTTTCTTTACAGCTTGGTGTGCTGTTCTGCCTCCTCCCCATTCCATTAATATCACAACTGTCGGGATCTTCATATGGCCTCATTTATTCATAGTCCCTATTTTTTAGTCTCCTTATGTGCATTTCTCATACACCACCCTTGTTTTGGTGGTTATTTTGTATCCCCCCGTAAGAGTGATCTTGATATCAAGCTCACTATCTGTGTTTTATATTCTTCACTTTTTTGTTGTTCTTTGTTCATAGACTTAATCCTTTGTGTCCTGTTAAATTGTCTGTCTAATACCTAGTGTGTCAAAACCAAGTAATTAAGTAATTTGTTTTGTATCTTCTCGCCTACCTTTCACTCTTCTCTGATTATCTTTCTTTTATCTCTCTACATTTCCCATTTGAACAATCTTTATGTACTACTGTAATATATGCAACAAACGTATTCACCTATGCTCAACTTACATTCGTTGTCAATCGTGCAACTCCAAACATGCCCATGTAAAGTGTATCAACCGGTCTCACCACAACTTCAATAGCTGGAGCTGTTCTAGTTGTCCCAGCTCACCAACCCTCCCTTTTAACCATTTTTTGCACAATGATGACTTCTTCGCGGCACTATCCAACTTCTTCTCCGACACCAAAACTAACATTGCCAAACTGAATTCATTATGCTTTAACCCACTACTAACCGATCCGATCTCAGATCAGACATGTGATCACCCGTCACTACTATCACACCGCAACCTCTCTAACCACGAGTGCAATTACCACACAGATGATAGCCTCAACAACATCAAGCTCACAAATGATCCAAATTCACTATCAATGCTTCACTTCAACTGTCGTAGTATCTCCAATGCACATGAGCACATCTCTACTTATCTGCACCAATTGAAACACCAATTCTCACTTATTGCCTGCTCTGAAACTTGGCTTACTCACAATAAATCCCCTCCTCAATGTGACAACTACAACTACATCGAAGGTCCACTGACTGGTAGAGGACGTGGAGTATGCATGTACCTTAGATCAGATATGAAGTACAACTCCACTGATTTTACTCTGGGACCAGAAGCAGACTCACTATTCATTGAAATCACCATCAAACACAATAACACTACTAAAAATATCATTGTCGGGGTCATCTACAGACTGCACGAGCACACAATTAACAACTTTAACACTAACTGGGAAGCACTCCTTAACAAACTTAAAGCAACAAACAAGGACGTCTACATCCTTGGAGACTATAACATCAACTTACTCAACTACAATACAAATCCGCACATTAACGACTTTATAAATACCTCACTCTCTAACTCGTTCATTCCTAAAATTGACAAACCGACTCGTATCACACGCACCAGTGCAACTATCATAGATAACATCATAACTAACTCCACCGACATGAACTCAACCACAGGCATCCTGGTCACCGACATCTCTGATCACTTTCCCGTATTTCACATCACTTCTCACCGAAACACACAACGCATGACACCACTCTCACGTAAAAGAGATTTTTGTGAACACAACACCTCACTCTTCAACACAAAACTGCAAGGGGAGACCACCATCAACTCACCTGATCCCGACACTGCTTACAACAACTTCATCAATATTTACACAAAGCACTACAACTCTTCATTTCCACTCAAACGTTCATCAATGAAAAAGAGCGCATACACACGTAAACAGCCATGGATCACGAGTGGAATTGTAAGATCAATCAAACACAAGCAAACACTCTATTTGAGTTACCTCAAAAAGAAAACACTGCAAGCTGAGGAGAGGTATAAAAAATACAAAAACAAACTAACTCACATTATTCGACTTGCAAAGAAAACATATAATACTGACCAACTTCACAAACTCAAGCACGATCTTACAAAAACATGGAAGTTCCTGAACACAATCATTGGCCGGAAACGCAAAGACAACACATTACCGGATCACTTCACTCACAGCGACACAATCCTCACTGATCCCAATGACATTACTAACAAATTTAATGATTATTTCACAAACCTTGGTAAAAATCTGGCTAATAAAATCCCTCCTGCGGACAAACCCTTCACCGCTCACCTTTCAAATAGCCCACTAAACTCATTCTTCTTCAACCCAATCACTCTTCAAGAACTGCATGACCTGCGTCACCTTCTTAAATCCGGTAAAAGCTCGGGCACAGACAACATCGATCCCGGAATTGCTAACAAATCATTCGATCACATCACAACACCTCTTCTGCACATCTTAAAACAATCACTACTCACGGGTATTGTACCACACAAACTTAAATCTGCAAAAGTCATCCCTGTCTTCAAAAGCAAAGACCAGCACAGCATAACTAACTACAGACCTATTTCCGTATTGCCACCCTTCTCCAAGATTCTTGAGAAAATAGTCCACACCAGATTATATAATTTCCTGGACAAAAACAACACTCTCGTCAATGAACAATACGGATTCCGGTCAAAACGGTCAACCTACATGGCACTTCTTGAACTCACTACTAACCTCACACATGCACTCAAAAAGAAAGATCACACCATGGGTATTTTCCTAGACCTGTCCAAGGCATTCGACACAATAAACCATAATATTCTCCTTGCCAAACTGCACCACTATGGTATTAGGGGCATCGCCCTGGAATGGTTTGAAAACTATCTCACCCACCGCACCCAATCTGTTCATGCACTAAATCATCAATCAACCACTCGGGAAATCACTGTTGGAGTTCCGCAGGGATCCATCTTAGGACCCCTCCTTTTCATTATTTACATGAATGACATAACTAATACAACTAATATGCTAAAACTCATCCTCTATGCAGACGACACAAACATCTTTCTTTCTCACTCAAACCTTGATTCACTTTACCATAACATGAACACTGAACTAACCCACATCACTGACTGGTTCAGGGCAAACAAACTTTCCTTAAATGTCTCTAAAACTAACTACATGCTTTTCTCATCCAAAACTCCTCACCACTCTCACAAAATCACAATTGACAGTCATGGCATCTCACAAGTTCACACCACAAAATTCCTTGGCATCACCATAGATGATAAGCTCACCTGGAACCACCACATCTAAATACTATTTGTGGCGAGTCTGTCCGTCCGTCCGTTCAACGCCTTTGGGTATAGATTCCTGCCCATCTGTCTATACAATCGCTATGCACAGGGATCTTCGCCCCACGTAGACAACAAACTGTTGCTACGCGCTCGCGTATAAACAAAACAAAACATGGCGCACGCGATTGTCGGCGCACACGTAATGGCGCAGACCGTTAGGTGCGTACGCGTTCGTGGCGCAAACTGGGTATTTACATGGGGCGGGTAAACAGTGTAAAAGGAAGCCGTCCGGTGGCTAACAAGGATAGGAAAAGGACTCCAATTAACTTTAACTCCCGGGCGTGTTTTTGTATGAGTTACACTACACTGGAAAAACTGCAGAACGTGTTCAAATGTAACAGATATAGAACATGTTCTGAATCTGAACATGTTCTGAACATGTTCTGATGTGTTCTGAACATGTTCTGATGTGTTCTGAACACGTTCAGAACATGTTCTAAATCTGTTACATTTTGAACATGTTCTGGAACACCTGGAGAACACACCGTGAACATGTTCTGAACGCGTCATGTGTTCTGCACATTTTGCAGTGTAGGCCTATGCATATGATCAGGAGGTAAAAAAGGATCAGATGACGGGTTAGGGTTAATAAAGGAACTGGGAGCGTAAACCGTAGAAACCGTAGGCCTTCATCCAGGAACACGTTATGTATATATTAAACATGTTATTGTTAAAGTGATTGCGAATTGCTGTGGTATGATGTCAGTGCCTCAACATCGCGGACCCATCTACATAAACGATATGCGCGCAGGCCACAACGGGCCCTCATGCCTATCATGGGATGTCTTTTATATAAATGGGAATGTTACAGGGACATGTATAAATATAAAGGGACGGTGTGAGCAAACATTTAACTCCAAATAGCTTTAACTCGCGGGCGTGTTTTTCCCGGGTTTTCCCGAGTTAAACTATGCATGCATGATCAGGATGAAAAGAGTCAAATCTCTCTGAATCTGAATCTGAATGGTAATCTCAACGCCTCCTTCAGAAGCCAAACGAGATGATATGGTGTGCGCATATATGTTGTTCTTTTAGTCTTGCGTTGGTGCTTCGTTGCGTCTGATGAAGTTTTAAGTTTTCAGGGTGGGGTGGGGGAGGGGGGGGGGGGGCTTCAGTCTGCATGCGCCATGAATCAAACCCAGGCCTTGAGCGTACAAGTATGTACAGTGTTGTTAAAGTTTAACACTACATGTATAGCGATTCGGATAGGCCCTAGGCCAATCATGGGATGTCTGTTATATAACTGGGAATGTTACATGGATATCGGTGTGCGAAAACATGTGTGATTTAAATACATAGTGTAATAAAGTGATTTTTGGCCTATAATATAATTCATAAATATATGACATAATTAAATGCTGTTGATTATAATTTACTTGATTTAGGCAAAGATCGATCAGTCTGCCGTCCGATACACAATTACATGCATTTCCGGCCTTTGGCAGATCAATTAATTAGGCTTTTATCCAATCAGAGATCTCTGGCGGTAATTACGTCAAGTTCAAGTGCTCACTCTCTTTCTGGCGGTCAAGCGTGAAGGACGTGTTTGTTTTGGGCTTAACTTTTTAAAACCGTCTGCTACTTTTTTATTCACCACTGCTGCTTGCAGGTTTGTTTTGTGCGTAGGTGAGCAACATGTAGCGTGGCATTACAATGTTTTAGCCGCGGCTTAGGCCGTGGCAGCCGGCCAATTATTTGGCTACTAAACTATAAATCATGATAATTAATATAAATTAACTTGACTTTCACAAATTGACTTTGGTGTAGTTTTAAGACCGTTTTGTAAAGTAAGATTGGTTCCTCATAAATGGTTGCTTTATGGGCACCTGTGGTTCTTGATTGGAGGTTTGGTTGAGATAATGGCTATGTTAAAAGTATAATTCTTGTAAATACTATTACCACTAAGGCATCTCATGCCATTGGTACCATCTACAGAGTTAGGGATCATCTTCCACGGCACATTCTGAAATCACTCTATAATACGCTGGTTCTTCCACACCTCAGCTACTGCAACATAATATGGGCCTCAAACTATCAATCCAGACTTGCCAGCTTAAACATCACTCAGAAATGGGCCATTCGCACAATAACCAATTCACGACGCATGACACACACTTTACCTCTCTTTCACCAACTCAATACATTGAAAATCAACGATATCAACCAGCTACAAACGGCACTATTTATGCACGACCACTTCTATAACAACCTTCCTCCAAATTTCGCAAACTATTTCACCACAAACCGTCAGATACACGCACACAACACAAGGCAAGCACACAAATTTCATCTTCCTCTCCCAACGACCACAGCTGAGAAACATCAGATACTCTACTATGGTGCTAAGCTCTGGAACGCTCTTCCCAACACTCTCACAAATATCACAAACAAACATACATTTAAAAGGCAGCTCAAAAAATGCTACATTTCTACATATGATACACACACCACACATACCATTCTTTCTCAAGTAAAACATAAACTTTGTTCGCTCCTCTTCTTTTCTCTTCTTCTCATCTACCTCTATTTTCATTCTATCCCCTCTCCTTCCATGCCTTCCTCTTGTAGAACATAACAAATGACTTAACTTACTTTTAACTTGGCAACTTTTGTCTCTTGTCATGTACATGTGTTCTGTATTGTTCTCTTTTTGTTTCTGTGTGTCTTTGTCAAGTGTATTGTTTTTGTGCTGTTCTGTCTGATCTCGTTTCGTGTTTTCTGTTCTCCCGTCATTAAAAATATTATCATTTTATTTTTGTGTCAAGGGTCCCCGTTATATAAGCCCGTCTATCAGGGTTTCCACTGGGGTTCCTAGCCTCTATTCCATATTGTATTATAATTTCTTTGTATTACTTTTGCTGAATAAATTGAATTGAATTGAATTGAATTGAATTGAATTGAATATATGTTTCACTCAATTGAAGCGCAGTGTACTTGTTGTGGTCATTTGACATTGCTTCAACATGCGCAACGACGAGTGTAAGAACTCAATTTAGGAGGTTCAGCAATTTTGATCTGATCAAACTAGAGTATAATTGCTTTCTCTGTCGATGCCCCAACTTTGTGGAATAAACTACCTACAGAGGTCAGAAATGCCATCACCCTTGCCACATTTAAGCGGCTTTTTAAGACACATCTTTTAATAACCCATGTAACTGCGTTTTTATGGAAAACAGCTGTGCATGTTTGACTTTTAATCCTGTGCTATTAATTAATTTGTTGGTGGTTTTAGATTTATATCAGAACTATGGACCTCGTTTTTAACCATGGTGTTTTTATCACTTATATTTGTATGCAATCAAATGCAATGTCATTAATTTTATCAATGTTTTTACTGTTGGTCATTGTTAAATATGGTATAAATTTAGGCTTTTAGTAGTTTTTAAGATTTTTACTTTGTAAAGCGCTCAGAGGCCTTTTCTTGTGTTGAGCGCTATAATATTAAGTGCATTATTATTATTATTACACAGATCAACCTCACGCTGTGGTGAGCATCTCATCAGCTGATCGTAAGTATGCACAGCTGTGTTTAACCATGGTCACCAGGATATGTGACATGTGTCTCTGCCATACGGCCTAGAAGTGAATGCTGTCCTGTATGAAGATATTGTAAGGCCGCCTGGATGCGATGTTATTTAACGTAAACAACATTTGAAACCTTGACGGAATAAAGCGTAGACTGATAATACATGTATACAGTGTTTGGCCAAATTTTGTTTACGGTTAATAAATTCGCTGCCTGGATCTACTACATTTCTTACCTCTGTTGGATGATAGATAACATTGTTGACCTTTTTGGTGTGACCTTTCAAGATGGCCGTCACTTGTTCAGTATCTTTATTGAACACTACTGCATTCTTATCAGCACCGCCTGTAGAAGAAGTTGTAGAGGAAATAAACATTTAAATTAAATAACATTGAAAACTGCTAACTATATAGGAACGTTGGTTTTTAATCGTTCAGATTCAAAGTATACATTTTTAGAAAGGAAATGGAACAGAGAATCACATTTTTGGCATAAATTTTGACCTTAAATGTTGATTTTTTTTGAGAAAATCACAAAAATCACTTTTTTACCTAATTTTTTTGGACAATTCTAACAAAAATAATTTTTGGGTCAAAAAATCCCCAAATCGCTTGATAATGATGTAAAAGCACTAACTAAAGGACGATTTTTTTTTTTTTTTTTAAAAACCTAATCAAATATTTTTTGAAATTTTGACTAAAATGTGGCAAAAAAAAAAAAAAATCCAATTTTTTCACGTTTTTTGCTCTATACCTCACAAAGCGCCTGGCAGACAAGATGTCATACATGACATGATGCATCACATTAAAGGGACAGGCATCATTTATTACCCAAAGAAGACATCTGGTTATGAAACCGTAATATTTCATACATGACATGATGCATCACATTAAAGGGACAGGCATCATTTATTACCCAAAGAAGACATCTGGTTATGAAACCGTAATATTTCATACATGACATGATGCATCACATTAAAGGGACAGGCATCATTTATTACCAAAAGAAGACAACTGGCTATGAAACCGTAATATTTCATACATGACATGATGCATCACATTAAAGGGACAGGCATCATTTATTACCCAAAGAAGACATCTGGTTATGAAACCGTAATGTTTCATACATGACATGATGCATCACATTAAAGGGACAGGCATCATTTATTACCCAAAGAAGACATCTGGTTATGAAACCGTAATGTTTCATACATGACATGATGCATCACATTAAAGAGACAGGCATCATTTATGACCCAAAGAAGATACCTGGTTATGAATCCGTAATAGTTCATACATTACCATGCAGATGGGATGCAACATAAAGAACGAAACAATTACATTCTTCTGCCCATACCAGTTTCTTGAATATGCTTCCATGACATGTCTCTGCTAAGTATATTATGATTTATGCTAGGGCTTTTATTTTTTCCAGAAATCATGCTCACAGGATTCAATTTTATTTTCTGATGGGATCAGGATTCCCAAATCTTTCCAAACATACTCTGGACTGCTTGTTGGGGGGCACCATTTTTTGCTGAACATATGTCACGCGTGCTTCAAAATTGCATTTTAGTGAGCATAAGAGTATACAAAATAATGCCAGTTTGTCCGAGTGTATATATTATTTATTCATCTCACTTACTCAGCTGGTCTCTATCCTCGCGTGTTTTTGATTGAGTTTTGCTTGTCATAGATTCTTCTAGAATCATGCTTATAGGCCATAATAAATTGTTAATATTTACTACTTGTATTTCGGCTGCTAGAGACTCTCAACAAAGGCTTTGTATAGATGAGGTGACTGCAATGTTTATCGAAAAACGCAACGATCAAAGGGACTGGACTGTTGATACATGTTTGAGGGAACAGCATATGACCAAAACACTGACCACTATGCTTTATTGCCCTTTATAATGCTTTGGCGCGAGTTTTAAAAGCATGGGTCCTAAACAAAACAGGATGCACGCACAAACCGCCAGGCGAAGAACATTGGCAACTGTTGACCAAATGCTCGATGTGACGTCACCCCGACTATGCATAAATGCTCGTTCATCTGGTACCCATGTAAACACAGTGCGTAATCCCCCCACCTCGAATGCGAGAGGGACCTGGTTTGAGACAGTGTATTTTTAAGGTCTTTGTTAATTTAATTTCGCCAGTTTATCCGAGTCTATATATTATTTAGTATACAAAATGCACAGATATGGCAAAATATACCCATTTAAAGTAAACCTCCACTTTCAATATGCGGGTCTCTATTTCCCGGGACTCGCTCCCACTTCTAATTTATGCTATAGACGTTATTCTTAATTGGTGCATTTACGTCAAAAGAGGGAGTGCAATCCAACTGAGCATGTGCAGAGCAATTAGTGCTTCGATAAACATTACAATCTCATCTTCTGACTGCAATGTTATGAAACTTCTAAATTTTCCTACATAGTGTTGGTTACCAGCAAACATTTCATTTCAAACTAGTGGAAATAAATAGTTTATACGTTCAAGTTAATTTCATGAATGTAGTACAATCAAATATTGAACAGCTCAGAACTATGAAGATTTTTTTATGATTAGCGCAAAGTTTACCCCATTGAAAAACTAGAGCATTCTCATCTTTTGCATAAATCATTAGCCTCGTTTTCAGTTCACTTAAACCCTCTTCGACGTAAATGCGCCGATTAAGAATACCATCTATAGAGGCACAACTTGTGAATCACCCATCAATCTCTTTGTTAACGTTCATACTACTCACCAGTGAGAACCTTAGATGTGTCAGCCGCCTGTAAATCTAGGGCAAGTAGGCCTGGTACACTGGCACTGTGTAGGCCCTGTAACAAAACAAATTCATAGCCTCGTGTGAATATGTATGATCAGAACAACAACAAAAGTGATCAGAACATACACCTTAAATACGGTGCGCCGCCAGGTAATTGAAAAACAACAGTATGACCGGCATGTGAACCTTATTTGGCATCTGAAGTGTTCAACATTACTTGCATCAGTAACTTCTGCGTAATGCGTGTTGTGTCAGAATGACCAAGTGCACAAATCCCTTTCTTGCGTGTTGCCATTTCGCAATGATTCAACTGCTGCTGATTCATTCATATTAAATCATGTGGAGGAAGGAGAACATTATGACGAAATAAAGACAATATTTTTGTGATGTTTTTAAGGAAATTACATGTCTATCTAAAAACGGATTCATTATATTACGATTATGAATGAGGTCAATGACTTCGATCAGTTGATTTATCGGGTTATGTGAAAATTCATAACATCTAACTTCAAACCTCAGTACCAAAGCGAGGTCTGAAGATTGCCTGCCGGTTTGCGCACAAATTAACAAAAGCTTGCCTTCCGGTTTGCGCACAAATTACCTTCCATAGAAAAAGCTTGCCTGCTGGTATGCACACACAAACGAAGGGGGTGTCCAATTTAAACCATACACTAAACCAAACCAGTCATCTGTAACAACAGCAGTCAATCAACAGTCAATGAATGTTCCGAATGGAGCGGAACCGGGCACTTAGCATTGTTGATAAACAAGAGGTGACATGGTCTATAGTTAACCAAATTGGGATATTTCAAATACCATTTGTTGTTGTTGGCATATCCCCAGTTAAAGAGATTTCAACATACAGCTATGCGGAGTGCCATGCCAAATTAATGCTCATGGCATGCTGAGCAGGGTTCCTAATTTTATTCAGCTTATTTTGATACCATAGCATACTTCAGTTGATCGAAACAACCCAATGCATAAATCCTGGCTAAGAGCCTGGTTAGAAAAACCTGATGTGGCCTATGTAATAGTGATATGAGAGCGTTACCAGTAGGAAACAAGTTTTTTTGTTCAACATAGAAGAATAACTTACAGGATGCGATGCCAATGGTCGGTAAGCTCGGATGTCGTCTGACGGTACCAAATCTTCTGGAACTTTCTTACCACGCTTCTTACGCTCAGCAGTGAGCAGATTAGCCTTCTCTTGCAACTGTTAAGAAAACAGAACACAGGGGTGATTTAAAAAATGGGGCGTGTTATTTCAAACAAGTTTCCATAGTCTCTTGCTAGTTATAAACAGTATCTTTAGAGATAGCAGATCAAATTGAGAATCTGAACACGTCCATGTATTCTGGCAGTACATCTATTCGATGATCAGGATTTGGCTGCAATGTTCACCATTTAAACTTGTCCATCTTTGCTATTATTATAGTTGGAGTGGAAACTTTGAGCTGCTTTCAGATGAAGAGAATATCTCAAGTGGCTAATATGTAATTGTAAGAAAAACCTTTTCTTTTCACTCACCCTATGCAGAGGATGAAATACCATTCACTTTTGATTTTTATTCCTGAATTTTTTTACTCAAAGAGTGAAAATGGTAGAGAATTACATTGTTTTACTGCTCTAAACACTGCTCAAGCACACATTTTGGGCATTATTTTGGTTTTTCTCCTTCGAGATTTCAACCCAAAGGCCCGGACTGGGAGGGGAATTTACCCCTGTGGTACTGCCACTGACTAGTCTACTCAACCATCTCATAATTCTCATTTCTCAAAATCTATTCTATATCTATAATCAAATGGAATTTGTGGAATGGAATTCTACCCTGCAAGTTTTTTGTCCTTATTTTGTTTAAGATATAAACTATTCACACCTCTAAAAGTATGTCCTAAAAATATTCACCCCCCCCCCCCCCCCTCCCTACTCTCTTACCTTCTGAATAATGTCATCAGTCATGCCCACTGGACCAGGCTCTGCTGCCTCCATGGGTTCAGGCATACCGCCCGGTTGAGCAGCGCCCCCGCTTGGAATAGTCGCTGCCATAGGCACGATACCGGGAGCAGCCTGGGGTTTCAATGTTGCCAAAGCTGTATAGTAAGTAGTGTTTATAAATCATATTGATTATTTTGATTCAATAAGATTAAATAGGATAAAATATAAAATGTATTTACACAGAACATTTTTAAACTCATTCATTTTTCAGCAGAGATGCACAAAGTTTATAATAGAGATGAACCTGATTTGATGTCATGCTTTAAAATTAAAATTTAAGTCCATACAAATATGTAGAGGGTATTATAGCAGAGCTTTTCCCAGAAATTTAAGTTCCATACAAATATGTAGAGGGTATTATAGCAGAGCTTTTCCCAGAAATATAAGTTCCATACAAATTTGTAGAGGGTATTATAGCAGAGCTTTTCCCAAGGTTTAATATCGTCTTACATCAATAATGGATGTTTAGAAATCTAGACCCGTCCTTGAGCAGTTAAGCTTGAGCATTAATTACATCTTAAAACAGGAATGGTTTATACTATCCATTCTCAATTGGGTGAAGTGCCACATGTGGCAGACATACAGGGTGATACAGCACTTCAGAAAATACACTAAACTCAATCACTGCACCAGTATTGAACCATATACAGTTGTCAAAATAAGTAACTAACCAGGTCATAAATATACTCTTAACTATAGCTCCTACATAAAAATGTTAAGTAATAAAGTTGTCAAGAAATTTCTCCTCTTTAACCTGATACATTATTCATTAAGATCGGTTAATGATTAAGAACGCCACATTGAAAAGGATAGAACAAGTGCAGTTTGGGTTGCATTGATCAATTGATGCATCCCCAATCCCTGTCTTACTATCGACGAGTGAGTTGTCGCTACCAGTTAATCAATACTCTGCCTGTTGCTACTCTGAGGCTGCGTGTAGACGAACGAAATGTTAAAATGAAAAACGGACTTTGTTTTGGTTTAGGGCACATAACTGAGTTAATATTCATTCAATCTTCATGTGTAGTATCTCAAATTAATGACAAGAAATTTCCTTACAACTTTATATTCTAATATTTTTATGTAGGAGTTATAGTTTTGGAGTTGAGAGCATATTTATTACCTGGTCAGTTACTTATTTTCAGGACTGTATACAGTTTGATCATTTCAAGAGTCCAATTATTTTGTGGTGACAACATTACCTTCACGGGCTGCTGTGACCTCCTTGGTCAGACGCGCAATCACACGACAAGCTGCGTCATGCTGATAGAGGGCGTGAGACAACTCCTGCCGGGCCGTCTGGAGCTGTTGTCGTAGGGTGAAGCTGTGAAGCATGCAGGCGTCCCATTCATCCTGGAGTAGCTTAAGGATTGCCGGGATACTGGTAGCTGTAGGCGGACGTGGCTTCACCACTTGCTGGGCTAAAGATGGAAAACAATGGAGTGAGGGTAATAATTAGATCTGGTCTTTGCTGAAAACATGTGATCTGGTCCCTATTGCAAAAAAATAAATATTACTCTTAAAGGTAGATGACCCGATCACATTTTCGTAACACAGAATTATTTCAAACATACGGAGATTTTCATATCATATGAAAGCTCGTATTTTTCTCATCATCATACTGAAATTTGACGGCCTAAATCGGTATAATTACGGAGAAATTGATGAAATAACGTCAAATTACCGCGAATGGTGGTAACCACCGATATAGTTTGTGTACTACTCAATGGGTACAGTTCACAGCATCTTGTGCGTCTAAAATAAGACCCATTAGAGCTATGCAACTCAAACTTTGGAACACGACTTTATAAAGGATGACCTTTCATGTAGAATAGAAAACTTCAAGTTGAAAATCGGAACATCTACCTTTAAGTGAATGTAGGAAGAGTTATTTCTAACTCTTCTTAAACCTGGTTATGAAGAATTTGAATTAGGAATTCTTCCTGAGTTGAGCTTCTTAACTTCCTAAGTTTTACCTACATGTAGGGTCTACACCTAGCACCAAAAGTCACGGACCAGGTGCTTTGATGTTGGCTAATTCAAAATAGATAATCGGTACCAAAAATCTGAGAAATACATTAAATGAGCAAATTTTTTCTCCGCAGTTTGATACCTCATTAAAAAAAAAAAAATTGAATGGATACTTTTAAAGTTACGGCGATTTCAATGACCGCGCATAACAGCAGCAAAGTTGCACTAGGTATAGGAAATCAGTTCGCTATATTCAGCTTAATGGAGAAGGGTGGGATTTCCTTGTCACAGGGTGAGCAACCCCAGACGGTTACGGACAATATGGGACTGCATTATTTTAAATAATTTTAGAAGCCTGGTCAAGGATAATATTCATAAGGAGATGAGGCACAGTCACAGATGCCATGAACAGAGACGAGAGGGTCTACATTCTCAGTCATGTGTATGATCCACTGATTAGAGCACATGTGTGGTCCAGTGGAACAGTGCAAGATGCATATTCATAAGGTTGTGAGTTCTAGCCCCGCTGTGGCCAACTTGTTTATGTCCTTGGGCAAGGTATTTAGTCTCAATTGCCTCGTTGACAACAACCCAATACATAAATAGAGATTGGGTGGCTGTTAAAAAGGGTGATATTACAATCTAAGTGCTGATATGATATGGATGTGCTCCTAGCCGGCAGCCCACATACATGTAGATCAGGGGTTTTCAACCTGGGGGTCCTCCCCCCCCCCCCCCCCCCCCCCCCCCCCCCCCCCATGGGGGTCGTTTAGGGTTTTCCAGGGGGTCATGAAGGGCTCATAAATATAGGTTTTGGGGGAACCGTGTTACATTTCGCTTTAAAAAGCTTAAAAACACCCCAAAGAAACGTTCAAATGTGCAAAATTTCCTGCTCGCTGCGCTCGCATCCAAACTAAGCAGTTTTATTCATGATATCCAGCTGGTGTTTTTATTCAATTTTTGTTATGGGGGTCACGGTACTAACCAGGAATGTCAAAAGGGGTCGTGGGGAAAAAAGGTTGAGAACCACTGATGTAGATGAAGCGAAATGATTGTAACGATTTCCTAACGGCAGCGTAATAATATAGGCTACAGCGCCATGAGCGTCGCTTGCGGTGGATACCAGCGCATTATAAATGTCCACTATTATTATTATTATTATGCCCGCTACTATCAAGGGCATCATGAAACCCCCACTTCCACTCAAGTTTCCCAGCAAAACAGCATCAGCCGATCAGTCAAAGCTGTCAGCACAAAAAATATAAGTTTTTTAACTAATCTTATCCTATCTGACTTTGGCCTTACCCAAGAACTCACCCTTTCTAAATATTCTCATAATTATTGAGATAATCAGCCAATTTAGATTCATAATGACCTACCTTTGATATCGATAAGTAGATCTCACTCAATACTTCCCCATTGATTGGATTCACACCATTCTCGGCTATGTACTTCTCAATCATACGCCGCTCATAATGACCTACCTTTGATATCGATGAGTTGATCTTCACTCAATGCTTCTCCATTGATTGGGTCCACACCATTCTCGGCTATGTACTTCTCAATCAGACGCCGCTCATAATGACCTACCTTTGATATCGATAAGTTGATCTTCACTCAATGCTTCCCCATTGATTGGGTCCACACCATTCTCGCCTATGTACTTCTCAATCAGACTCCGCTCATAATGACCTACCTTTGATATCGATGAGTTGATGATCTTCACTCAATGCTTCTCCATTGATTGGGTCCACACCATTCTCGGCTATGTACTTCTCAATCAGACGCCGCTCATAATGACCTACCTTTGATATCGATGAGTTGATCTTCACTCAATGCTTCCCCATTGATTGGGTCCACACCATTCTCGGCTATGTACTTCTCAATCAGACGCCGCTCACAATGACCTACCTTTGATATCTATGAGTTGATCTTCACTCAATGCTACCCTATTGATTGGATCCACACCATTCTCGGCTATGTACTTCTCAATCAGACGCCGCTTATAATGACCTACCTTTGATATCAATGAGTTGATCTTCACTCAATGCTTCCCCATTGATTGGGTCCACACCATTCTCTGCGATGTACTTCTCAATCAGCCGCCGCTCAAAGATATGATTGGAGACGGGGGACACTACTGGGTGCTCAGGAACTTCATGGGAAACTGTATTGAATACAAAGGAAAAGGATTATACATAGTCATGTGTATGTTATAATTATAACAAATAGAAATTATAACAATAACGATGAGGATGAGTATGACAATTCACTTGTAAACCAAAGCAAAACAGCGGCAATCTGATTTAGTGCAAACTTTTTTGCTTGGCACTTCCTTCAGAGATACTTTTTATCAATGCAATATTGTCAATTGATTTTCATTTTTTGTTGACAAATATAGTCAAATTATATATCAAATTAAAGCTTTCAATCAGAGAAATGCAATCAGTGAAAACAGAATTTTGATATCTGCTTCAGGTAAGGACTTATGTCTTCTGAAGTCCCTTTAACTCCAGGACCTCTTCTCATGAGAAAAAAAATGTTCCTCGGATTTCCCAGTCTTATTGTTGTGTATTGGAAATGAGACTTTTTGAAAATAGGAATTTTTTCTTTAAATGGGCCTAATCATGGTTTATCTTTGTTATTAGGGGGCAAATTTGGTATCAAATTATGCCTAAAAAGATTCATCTAAATGCCTATCTAGCCTGTTTGGTCAAAACAAAATTGAATCAGGCCTTCACGTTTGAAAATTGAAGGTGTGCTTTAAATCGCACTCCTCAAAACATTGAGGTGTGCTGTAGGTGTGCCATAAATTGCACTCCTCAAAAAAATTAGGTGTGCTGTTTTATGACCATGCTATCTTTTTGATTACTCTTGAGAGAAACGACCTCGATTGACCCATACATAACCCTCATGTGACCCCAAATCATTTCCATGTATCCTCTATCTTTGGTGTCACAATTAATTAAGAAACAAAGACATAGGCCTAAATTTGGGAATGATAATAAGGTTAAATTAATTAATTAACCCATGAATATATCTATGCTTAGTATAGTATTACAAAAAACAAAGAGGCTTCACTAGATAAGATGGACAGGATCCCTGCAACTTTACAGGTAATGGAATAGATTTGATAATATACATCTGCTGATGATATCACAAGCATAAGCCCACCTAAATTCAGTAAATTATCAGTTAATACAGCAAGATAGTATAGTATTTTAGTACTATTTTAGGATCTTTGGGTTATGAGTTACTATTCCTATGGTGTGGGTCATGAGGTATATGTGGGTCATTTAGGTTCAAATATGGGTTCATCTAAAGTCCTGTTTTGGACTTGGAAGGGAAAAAAAGTAAATGTAAAAAAAAAAAAATCTTTTTTTTTATTTTTATTTTTTATTTTTTAGGCGTGCGATAAATCGCTCTTCTCGAAACCATTTCAGGCGTGCGATGGCGTGCGATCGCACTCGCACGCCTCAAACGTGAAGGCCTGTGAATGTTACTCAAAATGACATAAACAAAGTGGTATACTTTCTTTTGTTGAACCCTTTATATTATATCAAATGAAAGCTCTTGATCTGAGAAATGCAATGGTGAAAACAGAATGACAAGAGGTGGACCTCTGGGACTCTTCTCTCTTATGATATAGGCCTACTAGTCTACTACTTTACAGAAGGAATGTTAGGGTCAAAGCAGATTATAAAATTTCACAAAATGATTTGAATAATTAAAATGTGATTGTTGTTTTATATTCTTTATATCTAACTTTACTAGAAAAAAAATCAAAGTTTGTTTATCTGATGCTTGAATTATAAAATTTAAACATTCTATAATTCTTAATCACCATCATAAAATCATGTTTTTCGTCACTGGCATCCCCGGCCAGATCGCTACCACTAACCCCACTGGCATATCGTGTAAAAGCGACCTGTTACCAACCCATTAAACCCGGCACTATGCACTGACAGATCCTCGAAAATACCACGGTCAGAGGTCGTGCATGTGAGGGCATATTTATAACAAACACGGTATTGGGCACATACATGGGTGTTTATTGCATTGATTGAGGTATCCATATTTTACATGTGATAACTATTCATAATATACCGTACTGATGCGTGTATAGTCCCACCCTTTTTAACCCCAAAATATACGTAAATTAGGGGGTGGGACTTAAATCGGGTGCCCATGTGTGCATGAAAATTAAAATCTTGATTTTACAATTTGAACTAACACATTTTAGTAACACAAGGAAATACAGGCATTATTTCGCTCACGAGTCACGATGGATTTCACAATTGTTTACATCTTCTTAGGATGCGCCATTGTTATAATGATTCCTTGTGTCCGTGGTGCACCCAAAGAATGACATCTAGTTTTATTCCAAGTCATTTTTGTGGCGCCTTTTCGTAATACTCGGCGGCATGGGAACAAGACTAGCATAAAAAGTGACATCATGATTATAACATGCTCTGACTTGCGCAGATCATCCGCCATTTTTATTATGTCATCGTTTGTTTACTTGGCAATACGCATGCGCAGCTACCAGAAATACTGAAGGGAACCGATCCAAGCCGAGGTTGGCTAAAAAGTGTGCTAAAATTAGGCCTACTATTTTTATCAGTTGGTGTATTAATCATTGTAATCAAGGGTAGGGATGTTCATATCATTGACTACAGAGGGCGACATTTTTTAAAAAAAATAGTTGGCCAAACTATGTAGAAAACTCCATGTTTAGTATTGTTTTTCTCTTTTAAATACATCGATGTAGTACGATGTGGCCATGATGTATTCACTGATGTCTATATAACCCCACACAAGCAACTAGACATCATGAAAGTAAACCTTTTTTTACCTAAAATGGTTTGAAATGTGCATGACTTGCCCAGTTTTCAGCAATATGAGGCAAACTACTTTTGGTTTAACTTTTTTATTATTCAGCCTACAGACATGGTTGATTACAGGTTGAACCATCATATTTTATTGTAAAGTACTTTGTTTCAATGTATTCCATTTTCAAAGAGATAATTTTATTTTCAAAATGTTATCAAGGGCTGGAAAAAAATGCAAAATGGGAAGCTCTTTGCCGGGAAATGTTACCATCTCGTGGGAAATCCCTTTCCCCCCTGAATTTTTTTTAACCCTACGAGACCCCTAATGTGACCCCATACCAGCGTTGGCCATAAGCCTTTTTTGTGTAGCAACATCCCAATTTTGTGTAGCATTTTTGCACAAATATGTAGCAAAAGGTGCAACGCAAAAAGAATCCCTACTTGATCTTTGATGCCAAATTTTGTGTAGCATTTTTGCACAAATATGTAGCAAAAGGTGCAACGTTAAAAGATTCCCTACTTGATCTTTGATCAAGTACCATCAAAGCCAAACCTACAAAGATTGAGTTTCATCTTCAAATAAACTAAAAAAAGTATAATAAATACACAAGTATCGGCAGCTTATTTTACTTTCGTCAAAGTTAAAAAGCCCATTGACAATTGCCATTGCTTTAACAATTACATGTATGCGCAGAACTCAATCTGTCGATATTAAAATACAGGAGAAACGTACTGCTGTAATTTCATACAGTTCCAATTAATTTAACCCCCTAATAAAATACAGGATTGCCGGTTTACTTAGTGAAGTTAGTCTTAACTTAGCCAGGTTTGAACGTCTTTTTGTCAAGTAATAAATGGACTAGCCACTGGTAATTAATAAACATCACATGAATTGTGAATAGTGGGCCAACATAAAGATATAGTATGTTGCCGTTATAATCATGTTTTATTTGATAATTGCCTATGAATACGGTTTATTTACATTAAAAATTCAAAATAAGCTTACATTACAACGTTATCGTATGCAACATTGCCGAATTTTGCATCTGTCAATATAAAATTGTTCTGAACAGATCAAGTTTTCCATCACTGAGAGGTAAATCATGCAAAGAAATTGTCATACATCAATTAATATTTATCGAAGGAACATAGCGTTATCATTCATTTAGATGATTGCGCCTTCGAAGTGTCCATTTGGAGACTTTTCAAATACTTACTCGAACAAATAAGCGCCATCTTGTCTATTCAGCGTGGGGCTTTGTAATGGATTGTGGGTAAAATTTCAATTAACCTTTGACATTACCAGGACGCAAAATATTCTCGATCTCAATCATCAACAGGTGCATTTCCCGCTTCATATGGAAGCACTACAGAACGATGTAATGGGATGAGGCTAGTGACTATTTTGACCATTCATAAACACACACGTACTGGAGACTGTGCCGGTATAATAGACTGTCGGTTTGTAGACTTGTTGGTGTTATTTGGGGTTTTAAAGTCTTCGGCTGCAGATCTGTTTCCAGTTCAATAATAGGTTCCAATTCGCCAACTATGGCGTCTGCTAGTGCCATACTAGCTATTTTATTATGGACTAGTTTTGTAGCTATTCAAACAACGCGGGCAGAGGGAGATGCAGAAACGATACAAACTGAAGACCAAGAGATATACGGCTGCAGAGTAGAGGCAAGCATTATATGATTATAGTCACTGACACTAGTTCAAGCATTGCATTTTGCTCAGTGACATATCTTGGTTTTTCATATTGGATTGGAGGGGCGAAAAATAATAGTGAACCAACAAGACTACCGACTAAAAATGCGCGCGAACATTTGCGCTTTTACTAGTTATTTTGCCATGAATATGATGATCAAGCCTCAAGGCATATTTTGTGATCTTTTCCAGGGGCGCCCTCTATTCATGATTTTTTTTAGAAAGTAGATTTTCTTGCAGATTTACATTTCTGATTTACATTTCTGATCATAAATCATACATTACATATTCTGAGTTAAACAGATTCCTAATTACTTCAAAGTCATGGTTTAAATTAAATAGGTGAAAATAACGGTTTATTCCGCCAAATCAATTTATCCCCTAAAATACAGGATTGCCCAAATGTACCTTTGGTATTAAAGGCATATGTGATCTTTTCATGATTTCTTTTTGAAATTAGATTTTTTTTGCATATTTTAATACATTTCTGATGATAAATCATCTGAGGTACAGAGCGATACGATTCATAATTACTTCAAAATCATGGTTTTAATAGAGTGAATTTAGAGTGAAAATATTTTCACCTCTTTAAACCATGATTTTGAAGTAATTAAGGACTTTTTAAAGATGTCTGAAGGTCACATACAGTACAATGTCTTTGTTGGTCCTTCACTTCTGGGTGATTTCAAAAACTTTTTGATACCCCCTCGTATTGTTGAATAATAGCTCTGTCTGGGGAGATCCTGAATGGCAATTTGAGGGCCCATGGCATGATCATCAAAGTTGAATTATAAATGCTGCCTGCAGATGCTCCCTTCATTCGCATCTCGCTACACTCGCGCACTAGCACCTTCGCTACACTCGCAGCATGGTGCTAGTGCTAAGTAAGTTGGACCAAGCTCAACTACATACAGAAAATATGAATTAATTCACTGTGTAGATTACTGTGGGTGTATGCTTGATAAAATGTAACTGTTTCCAATTTTACCATTAGAGGGATTTAAAACCAATCTAATCCTGTGTTAATCTTGATGTTTTATTACAGAGCTGCAGTGGATGAAAGTTAAACAGGCTTCCTCAGGTGAAGAAATTCATCCATGAGGACCTGCCTCTCTTGTATCCTTTTTGAAATTTAAAAAAGAAGAAGTAAATAGTGGCAGTGATCTCAGCCCCATCCCCCTGAACCTCAGATACCTCTTCCTCACCCCTCCTTATTTATTTATTTATTGCTCTCTTTATTGAGGGTAATATTATTTATACTAATAATATACTTCAGTGCAGGGGTCGCATTCTGACGCGTCTGCGCGTCCTAGACCTCTCACTTTCTAATAGTGACGCGTCAGGTTTCAAATTGGAAAGACTTGCGGGTCCCAATCAAAATTGAAGGGACACCTTAAATTTGACGATGTATGGAAATGGAAACCTTAAGAAATTCTGTAAATTACATATCTATCCTTTGCTCACAATATAAATTCATAAAACTGCCCGTAAAAAAGTAAAATTTTCAAATACCCAAACTTCAGGACCCCTCAATTTCTTGAGGGACCCCTTAAATTTGTTTTTTGAAGTCCTACGGGGTCATGAAAAATGTCAAGGGACCTCTCACATTTTTGATCCAGTGCTATCCCTGCTTCAGTGACTTAAACTGCTTTCCAAGCAGGCACTCATCTTGATACATACATTACAAATAACAAATGTTACATTATTTAAATATAATACAAATTATGAAATTATTAAATTATGACAGAGTGGAAATATAGGATTTGAATTGACCGTGTGACATTTTTTCTAAATCATTACGGATAGATGGTGATAAATTATAGGTGGCCAGATCTGTAAAGAAAAGTGCGCATACCAGAATTAGAGTTGACTTAAGGAATGATTAAAGTTTTACTTGTATGATAAGCTCAAACATTTAGGAGCCTATAAAAGGCCTCATTATTTTTCGTCTCCCTCATCACTGCATCCCCCACCAAGTATTGAATCTACAAGATTCAGAATGAAGTATAAACGCATAAAGATGCGAAAAAGCCTAAATTGCAATGGCCTGTGTATTGTAAGACACATGTAACAATTATGTTTAAAGCGAACAACTCTTAAAAGTGAAGACAACTAGTTATTTCAAACGCGCTATCTCTCCAATATTTTACCATGCTTATAAATGCTTATAGAGCTTGTTCAAGCATAAAATTGCTAGATTTACTGCGTAGCTGTTCAATCAAAACAAGCATTATTAATACAGCTACATGTAGAATACAACTGCTGGTTAGTGACACTAAAGTGTGTGCTTAATTAACAGGCTAAGTGTTCACTTAATAGATAATTCAAGGGTAGATTTAGCATTTATTTTATACTGTGGAAATAGTGGGAATAGCACAAAGCAATTAAAGGTATATTATGTGATCTTTCCAGGGAACGCCCTCAACATCGAAAAAAAAATAGAAAGCAGATTTTCTTGCAGATTTACATTTTTGATCATAAATCATGCATACATTCCAAGTTACAGGGCGATACGATTCTTAATTACTTCAAAATCATGGTTTTAGAGTGAAAATAAACTGTCAGAATCCTGACACTTTATATTTTTCACTCTAAATTCACTCTAAAACCATGATTTTGAGGTAATTAGGAATCGTATCGCTCTGTAACTTGGAATGTATGTATGATTTATGATCGGAAATGTAAATCTGCAAGAAAATCTACTTTCTAAAAAAAATAATGAATAGAGGGCGCCCTCTGGAAAAGATCACATAATATGCCTTTAAGTGGTGTGAATACAGCCATATGTTTATTCTGTTTGGTTGTATTATAACCATTGTATCACGGTTTACATAGACCAAATGCAATGTGGTAGATTGTGATTATATTAAAATCATACCGATAGCTGTACTGAGTAAACAAGACAATGAATAGACGCAGTTGGGTCCATATGGATTAAATCAATTGAATGCCTGATACAATAACCTATCTCATATTGAGAGAGTGTATTTTGCAAGTCCTGTCCTGTGCATTATAAATAAGGGCCAAAGTTTCGCGGATTTGAAGTTAAACGCGGTAAACGACAATTTGATGAAAAAAACAAAAAACGTCCAAAACACACAATTAATAAATAGTCTTGAATAAAACAATATAAATATTAAAAAACAATATGTAATAAAACAAAACAAACAATAAAAATGTTGTGTTTTTCTGTAAAGTGTGTTTATTTTGGTTTTATAGATCGTAAATTTTAAGCTTTCTTGGGGAAAATTACATCACAGAAAAATGCAAAATTTACAAAGCGGAAAAACGTGGAATTCAACAATTACAAAGCGGTAAACTTTGGCCCTTAATTATAAATTACCAAACACTTAAATGTACATGAACCTTTATTGGATTAATTTCTCAGGATTTCCGATATATCCCATGATTTTTAAGCATAAATGTGAACATTTGTAGAATTTCTTATTTTGATAGGAAACACTGCAATGCAATAGTTGAACTATTTACCTTGACCTTTGACCCCTCTCGTATCAGCCACAATGCAGTGTTTAAGGCCATTCCTGGTGCCAAGCCTGAGCTTCTCTGGTTGGGAAAGGATGATCAGGTTTTAAAAGTAAGTATACAAGCCAGGTTAGGCTATATTAAAAATGGGAGTGACTATATACACTCCCGTCTTGTAGCGATTTTCTATAGACTATATACACGACGGCTTATTAATCCTCGTAAATTCTCGCGTGATTCCTGTTCAGAGGGTTTGCGACTGCCGGAAAGACGGTAAGACCGTCGTGTACAAGATAGACTTGGGACCAGTCCTTATGTGACTTCACTTCTTGTTGTCCGTTTTTTAGTTATTATGGTCTTAGGATGAGCCCGAGGGCCGAGTGGGTGGCGTATGGGTGGATGATTGGTAAAGTGAAGCTACATTGTCCTATCTATTACACCTCCCTGGTCCTATCAGGGAGTTATTATATTAAAACTCCTTGGTCCTATACATTTATAATCTAATTTATCAAAATAAATAAATAACTTTTGGGTGCGCTGTGTAAAGCAGAGTGCTGTGGCTTGAGACTAAAATACGGTAAAATACCCCCGCCCCCCCCCCCCCCCCCCAAAAAAAAAAATTCCACAACAACACCTAGGGTATTTTAGTCTTAGACTACGGCTCACACAATGTGACATTAGGACTGGTCAGGGAGGTGTCAAATAGAATTGACACCTCCATGGACTGGTCATTGAACAGTGATAATATCGATCTCCTTTGTGTAAACGGAAATGGTGTTGAAGTTTAAGTAATTGTTTAACAATCGATTATTTTGCTTAGAGCTTTATATAGGGCCACATAAAAGTTAACATGTTTAGCGTCCCCCGCCACCTCATATTTTTTGACTCGCTTCAATTGTCTTTTGTTTTTTCTTTATTTACGGTCATAACCTTTTTTTCAGAGTGTTTCAGCAGGGAGGTGTTACATTAGCATGATTAGTAATACCATCTCTCTAGTTTCAGAGTTTGAGATTGTTTGCTTTCACATCCGACCGTTTAGGCCCGGGCGTTTAGGCTCAAATAAACCATGACTAAAAATAGATAGGCCTGGAAAAGATCAGTGTTTGTAGGAAGAGGGGGGCGTAAGAATAATCAACACAGTAGGGGGGTCATTACATTAATCACTTTCGTTGTGGGGGGGGGGGGGGGGGGCAAACAAATTGACGATGATAAAGAAACATATTGGGACACCTCAACCTCCACTACCCCCTGCCAAAGAAAATAAAACAGCCCCGTTTTTTGTAAGCATTTTAAAACAAGTTATGTTGTGACCAACCCCTTTGAACCACAACATATTTAATAGAGGCATCTTCGTCAAAGTTCTTCCAGGTTTATTAGAAGCGCTATATATAAATACAAGCGATTTTGTACTAAAAGTTTTTTAAAAGGCCTCCTCCTATTTTTTTAGAAAGTCTCTACGCTAAACATGTTTTAATATTTGTATTTGCCTAATTTACCCACACACCTGCATACGGCCCACTTGAGCTTCGATTTCGCTACACGACTGTCTGTCGTCATGTATCACTCGATTTAGCGTTCAGGTTGAAGACCGTCGTGTACATAGTCTGTGCAATTTCGCCACACGACTGTCTTTTATACTAAATTTACATCTGCGCATGCGTTAACGACTGTCGTGTATATAGTCTGCGCAATTAAGCTACACGACAGTCTTGTATATAGTTTCGGCCATTAAAAATATCTTTTGTCTCAAAGCTCTACAGTTTTTCAAAACCTAATCCGGAATGCGGGTTTTTTTAAGGGTTTTTTTAAAAAAAATTTAATATAAAATATTGAAATCCTTGTAAAAGTGACCTTTTGTATTTAAAATGATGTGATCAATGAAAATCTGAAAAATCAGTGACATTTTGGGATTTTTTTTTTTGAAAAAAAAAATTAAAAAAAGAGATTTTACGATTTTTGTTTTTCTAATGCGCATCAATAAACTAATGCGCGCGGGAGCTTTGAGACAAATTATTTTTTTAATTTAGCCTTATAACTCCGCTTACAGTTGCCATCTGCCATCATAATGTTATGTCAAATTCAAACTAAATTTGACGTAAATTACTGTCTTGGTGCAATTCTATCGGGATTTCCATTATCGAATGATAACTGCCTCTTTTCACCCTGATGTGCAATTGACAAAAAGAAAAGATCTTTCAATAGGACGCGGATTACAAGAATGAGGAGATGCCAGTTTTCAATAAAACTCCTGATTTAAGGCTATCTTTGGTCAAAATTAACATTATTTCAGCCTGTTAAGAAGTATTGTGTCTAAATCTATACACTATTCAGTCGTTTTCCCCCTTTTCTAGATTGTTGAGTAGTGATGATTACATCTTTGAAAGTTTAAAGGAGGTGTTAGTCCAGCAAGTACAACATTGTGCATTTCTACATTATACATGTATGTTAGAAAAAGATTATCAAGCCCAACTTGCATAGATACATCGAAAAAAACATCATACTTATCGTAAAAACGAATAAAAACTGCCATATCTCATAACAACATGCCATGTTGCCATCTCTCATAGCAACATGCCATGTAGCAGTGATCAAAAGTCCCGGATGATGAGAGATAGCAGTTTTTATTGTTTTTGATGGTGTTTTCTATATATAACTACACAATTTGGGGTAACATTTTTCTAACAAACCGGGTGTCCCTAAAAAAAGGGTGCATATGTTTACCCAACTTGTTGACCATGAAGTTCTAACATTTTGTGTAAGATGTTTACACAATTATTAAAAGATTAAATACCTAGCTTTCAGATGCTGCTTATTTCATCTGATTCAGATTTGTCAATCCTGAGATATGGACAATTAACAAGAGCTACCCAGAATCGATGTTGTGCCACTTTACAGTTTCAAAGGATTACTACTCAGATACAACTTCCACTTGTACGATTGCCCTTCACCAGTGTTACGCAAAATAACATTTTTGTATAGAGATTGAATAGGTTTTAAATAATAGAATGAGTGCCTGTGTATCCAAGCAGAACTGAATATAAAGATGTTTGTTACATGATTCGAACCAGTCCTTTTGACAAGGTTTCACAAAATGTTTATTGGGCCTACATTTTCAAAACAAGATACACGTCTATATGGCTGGGTGCGACCTCAATTTTCATTAGAAGAGGGTGTTCATGGTCTTAAAATCTCATGAAACGAGAAGTCCAGCAGAAGTCATTAGAGAGTTTGCCATTCAGTTCCCAAACACTCACGTACCATCTAAGAATACACCTACAAAGGAGTATTGGAAATACTTGGTATGGCACAAGCACTTATATGAATAAAGAACACGGGAAGACTAAGATATGAAAAGTGGCAGGACACAGTAACACACTGATAACATGCGGCGTGCACTTTAGAGGGATCCCAGAATAACTGCTCGTAGAAATCCCTTACCACATATTCCAAGGACATGACTTTTGTTCCTCAGCCTCTTTTAAACAATTCTGGTCAAATGCCCACCCCAATGTTTTAAGACGATTGATGCCAATGGATAGACCAATGTTAGTATCGTTTTGACACTCATAATCATTCTTTCTGTAAAAGTGGCACAACATCGATTTTGGGTAGCTTTGATAAACTGGGTATATCTCAGGATTGACAAATCCAAATCAGGTGAAATAAACGGCATCTAAAAGCTGAGTGTTTTCCTTTTCCGTGTGTATAAACATATTACATCAAACTTTAGGAATTCATGGTCAACAAGTTGTGCAAACATGTGCACCCTTTTTTAGGGACATGCTGTATAATGCACAATGTTGTGCTTGCGGGACACCTTTTTTAAACAAACTTGGGTGTGTTCTTAAAGTCTTGCAACAGAATTGAGTTGAGATTTAGAGAAAAAATGATTGTTTAATTGGTGGTTATGTTTCAGAATCTTAACCCTAATCCTATCCTACCATATACCACAATAAACCACGACTGGGCACGTTGGTATCACCCGGCGTGGAAGTTTTTGGATGAAAAAATGGACCCAGAACATATAGTTTGCGCAATACACTGCGCAAACTGGTCTAGTGGGGAGTTCGTCGCCTCTGGTGCGAGAGGTCCCTGGATCAAATCCCAGGGGGATCGGGGGATATTTTGGTCGATTTTCCATGTCGAAGAAAAAATTCTGAAAAAAGTGGGGGGTAGAGTTTGGAGTTAATGACATATTACAAATTCATTGTTTTGGGTTCTTGGTCTTTTTCTTCAACAGCGCATTGACCTCAGTGCTATGGGAAGAGAAGAAATTGGCGATATGCTGAACAACCAAGGCTTCTTCCGTAAAGTGAACAAGGAGGAGGAGGTCCCAGAGGAATTCAAAGAAGGACCATACAAAGCCACATCACCAGAACCAGAACAAGATACTGATGATGCTAAAACTGAATTATAGGGTGGGGGTAGTTTTATTTCTTTAGTGGTGTGGGGTAACTGTACTTTTGTCATTATGCAAACAAACAAATGCCATATTCAAGTGGTAAAATGATCAACGAAATGTATTCAATTTCAACAGGTTTTTTAATGATTTCATACTCATGGCCTGAAAAAATGTTTTTTTCCCGGCAAGCGATTCCAAATTTCCCTCCAAAATGGAATACATTTCTTAATGAAAGAGTAACATTTCCCTCCAAATGCCAAAATTTCCCTCCAAATGCTCAAATTTCCCCTGCAAGGAGCTTTCCATATTGCCTACTTTTTCAGCCGGTGCATATACTTGAGCACAATATTGAACATCTAAACATCTAAGGTACAGAATTAAACTTGTGCGACTTACGCTGCCAAAAAATATTTTTTCTTTGTTATGTACAGGTATCGTATGTTTCACAAGAGTTGTTTAGTCTTCTTTGCGTTTCTTTGCAATATAGAACCGTTCACCTAAGAAATTGAAATATTGGAAGAACAATAATTATTTTATTTATTTATCAATCTATTTTCTCCTTCCTGATTTAATTTACAAACAGAAATGTCCCTTACACATTTGTATAAGTGACCAAACCATGCTAAAAAAAATTGTGTAATGTTTATATTTACAGAACCAAATGGTCACAATTTTATGTCATAATGCAAAGTACCCTCTGATTTCTTTCGTGTAATTTTTCTGAAAGAAATATTTATTTTTGTCCAGAGATGTGATATAGGAGTCTTCAACACTTTCCACGCGGCAGCCGACATTCCAACATTCCAAAATGTCACAAAACGTTTTAAATATGTCAAAAATTATTGAATTTCAATACCATAATTGGAATCACCATGAGAAATGCATTAAAGTAAGTACAAACATGACTAGTATATTGGTTTAGTAATCCTTCAGATAGACCTTGACATTTGAGAAAGGTTTATGAAAAATCTGTTTTGTATTTGGTAAAACCAACAGCTGCGTGGAAAGTGTTAACAATCAAGAGACCAAATTACTACACCTCATTTATTGGACTATTGAAATAAGCACGCCAATAGATTTGATTGAGGAATATAAATGTGAAATATAGTCCAGTGGAAAATATAGTGGAAAGTGCTAAGGTTCAAATAACAAATGTAAGGGTGTATCAGCAGTCATCACATGACCTAGGCAAATCGGATTTCCAATGCCGAAGCATGGACACTTAAAGAACAGTCTAACTCAAAGAGGGCTATTTTTTTGTCTTCATGTCTCCTGGTATTGTTGTCCATTAGTAGAATGGGGACTGGACAAGGCATTCAATTCAAATATTTACATAATTCCTTAGCTGATCTAATGGCATGCTCGTTAAATCATTAGTTTGAGGACATCTACAATCAAGGAAAATAATAGTTGGCACACTTGACGCAACTTATTACAAATATCCCTGTGCTCGCAATTGAGATCAGACTTGGGACATAGCACTGTTTAATAGAAAGCAAAAGTCTCCCCCTTTCTTATATCCTTCCCCATTCCCCATCAATCAATGTTGGGGGACCTACCATGGCTTCTGATAATATGACTCGGATCAACATTGCCTCCGGGGAGAGGGGCGGGTTTTTTCTGTAATTAAGACAAAGTGTGCCAACCTTTTTTTCCTTGATTGTAGTTATCTATTTTATGTCGATAGAATTTTAGTTAGTTATACATGTAATCTGTGAGATTACTAAAAACTTGTATTTGTACTACAAACTTGTATTTGATTCGTCTTAAGTCTCCCGGTATGGTCTGTCCAAATTCCTTAGCCTTTATGATGCCATTCATCGAAACTGTGTCTAGCAGAGGTGACTTGGCTGATGGCACTGGCTGACGTATGGATAGACCACACTTCTGAGCAAGACGTCTCATCATATATTATGTAAGTGGTGGAGGATATGCGATACTTTATTTTAAATGGAGTCGCGTAATGCCTGTTTTCAACAATAAAGAAAACATAAAAAACCTAACATTCAAATGTTGTTATGTCTCTTATGAAGTGAGTAATTTTGAGTGTAAGATTGTATCTTATCTAAGCCACTCTTAAATTTAGATTGCCAAAGTGTTTGCAACATTTGTACAGTGTCACACTTAAAATGATGATTTTTGCTCTTAATAGTGGCGTAGCCAGAGGGAGGGTGGGGGATAGAGCTCCATCTTGCCCGGTGGCTTGGGTGCAAAAGCAAATCAAAGGTGCCAAGAAAAGAGAATGATGGTAGGAAAATGCAAAATTGAAGCAAAAATATAGTTTTCAAGTGTTCTAAAGTAAACTCCTCAAAAAGGTTTTGTTCTTCCATTTCTTATATTTTGGATGTTTTGTGATATATACCTAGCACGTAAAGTCCCTGACCAGATGCTTTGAGGTTGGCCTATTCAAAATATATGATCGGTACCAAAAATCTGAGATATACATTAAATGTGCAAATTTCTTCTCCGCAGTTTGATACCTCGTTCAACAAAATCGAATGGCTCCTTTTAAAGTTATGTTGATTTCAATGACTGCGCATGCAACAGAAAAGTTGCACTAGGTATAGGAAATCATTGATTTGTGTGTGATTTACGCACTGAAAAACTCACAGCTTATCAGCTAAGACTTGTATTCTTCACAGCCAGATCACAAATTGAAATCGCCATAACTTTAAAAGTATCTATTCGATTTTTTGTTGAATGAGGTATCAAATTGCGAAGAAGAAATTTGCTCATATAATATATATCTCAGATTTTTGGTACCGATTATCTATTTTGAATTAGTCAACCTCAAAGCACCTGGTTCGGGACTTTATGTGCTAGGTGTATTTAAATTATGCTACATGTCAATGTAAAGCTGGTGTGTTAATCTTTCTAACAATTTGTAGCAATCATTTGTTGCATGGCCTCAATCCAGGGGTCGCATTCTGACGCGTCTGCGCGTCCTAGACCTCTCACTTTTTAATAGTGACGCGTCAGATTTCAAATTGGAAAGACTTGCGGGTCCCGATCAAAATTGAAGGGACCCCTTAAATTTGACGATGTATGGAAATGGAAACCTTAAGAAATTCTGTAAATTACATATCCATCCTTTGCTCACAATATAAATTCATTAAAACTGCCCGTAAAAAGTAAAACATTTAAATACCCAAACTTCAGGACCCCTCAATTTCTTGGGGGACCCCTTAAATTTGTTTTTTAAAGTCCTACGGGGTCCGGAAAAATGTCATGGGACCTCATACATTTTTGATCCAGTGCTATCCCTGCCTCAATCTCAATGTGACGAATTCGCCACCATGAAATGCTCACAGAAACAATTGTTACATTGACTTCTACACTATACAGTTTTAAAAGTCCCTCAGAGAGATTTGTGCACAGAATAGTGACGATTTTGGAAGATTCAGGCAAGGCCTCTCCACATTCTCAAGAGAATGGCCGAGAACTAAACCAAGTCATTGCTACAAGTTTGGTACCAGTGGAAAGATAAAGGGGAATTAGAGGCGGTGGATCCCCATACCGGCGTGAAAAAACTGCAATTTTCCAACTAATTTGACTTTCTTCTTTATGTCCCTTTTCTTTCCCTTTCCTACTCTTTTTTTCCATTTTTCAGTGGGGGGAGGGGGGCACTCTTCCCCCTTGCACCCCCTGACTACACTACTGGGTGTAGTTAATTAAAACAACTTTATAAACACAACACCAAAAGTAAGTCCCCCTCTCAACGGTTCGTCATAACATCGTAAGGTAAAACATTTTACCAATAAAACTTACTTTAAAATAATCCTATGACTGTTTCCTAAGTGTTGTTTGAAAATGAAAGATATCCATGACTTCATATGAGCTCAAATGGAAGACAAAAACTGCCCTTCTCAAAAGTCACAACTCCCTGTGCTAAGCTCTGAGCCAAGAAGGGATTTACATGGCTGAATGATCGTGAATTGATTACACATTACAGGCCCCACACCACCAAATCAGTTCTCTATTGCTTTGTGTGGTAAAGAGGTCAAGTTTGTGTTAATTTTCTTGGAGTAATTCTGTTATACCCTTCACAGGGGTGTTCATAGTGCGTGATTTTTAAGAACGACGCATACTACCGATGTTGTTGTGTAGGGTATAACATAATTATGCCATTTTATTTTCTTCATTCAAATCAGCATTTTTTTCGCTGAAATCTATCTAAGGTACGACAGACTGCCTTCATCCTAATATCAGAGATTCTACATTAGCTCTAAATTGGTGGAAACAGCGAAATCGTGTAAAATGATACCATTCAAGAAAAAGCTAGAGATTTTGGGCCTGATGTGAAGGAAAAAACCTACATATGCAAAATTATGAAACATTTAGGTACATTTACAGCATTTATTACCTTTTCTGGGATGTTAAATTTAGACATATTTGGTGTCCTTTTCGTCATATCTAAGCAAGCATTTTACTTGAATTTAGGTGTTTGGTAGCGTTGGTAGTAGTTTATCAAATTTGCTATCTACTGAAGATAACAGCATATAGCTAGAAAATAGTATGCAGACATTTAGAGTTATTTCATTTGGATCGCCCAAAATCATTTACTCAAAACCTATGTTAATTGTAGCAAAGACAAGCTTTAAAACTTATAGGCTAAATGGTTCATCTCTTTATACACCAGCCCCCCCCCCCCCCCCCGAGAAAATCTCAATTAGTGCGACAAATGGGGAATCGTTCTGATTACTTTTGATTATGAATTTGATTGTTGCACTTCTAAGCTAGCCTAAATTGACCAAAACTTACGCCTTCCCCTGATGCCCCAATTTTTGTGTACTTGCTCTATGCCAAAAAGAGCTGAAATGCTTCTAAATCCTCAGAAAACTGACAAAAAGGAGTCCCAAAGCCGTCAAATGTAGGAAATCTCTCACTGTTAAAATTTATTTACAGCGTTACGTTGTCTTGGTTATAATAACAGCCCGTATGTCAGGCTGGGCAGACTTGGGCGGGTACCAAATCACAATTTATGAAAATCAGACGAAGTTATCTACAGGCCCCACACCACTAAATCAGTTCCCTATTACTTTGTGTGGTCAAGAGGTCAAGTTTGTGTTAATTTTCTTCACCTTTAGAGCAAACTGGTTCATTAAAATCATTGTTTTTATGGAAGATCTATATAGATGTCTTCTGCTTCAAAACAATCACTTTTGTGGGGGTAAACAGCATTTTTTTCTCGCTACGGGCCAATTGAAATCTATCTTAGGTACCACAGACTGCCTTCATCCTAATATAAGAGATTCTATATAGCTCTAAATTGGTGGAAACAGTGAAATCGTGTAAAATTATACCATTCAAGATAAAGCTAGAGAGTTTGGGCCTGATGTGGAGGAGATATGCAAAATTATGAAAAATTTAGGTACATTTACAGCATTTATTACCTTTTCTGGGATGTTAAATTTAGACTTATGGTGGGGTCAATCTTAATTTCAAACACTGCCGTGTACTATCAGAATGCAAAATATGATTTGGTGGTGTGTACTCTACATTAATATTCACTCAACCACAGGTGTTTTTCCATTAGTAAGAAGCACAAGAATCAATTCATAAACTTTTGTGACTTTTGAGAGGGGCAGAACATCTTTCATTTTCAAACAACACTTTAGGAGAAAGTCATAGGATTATGTTTAACTATAAGTTTTATTGTTAAAATGTTTTACCTTACGATGTTATGACGAAGTTTTGAGAGGGGGGCTCACCGGGGGACTTACTTTTTGTTGATGTGTTTAGTATCCCCTCAATGTATATATTTGAATGATGTCAAATTACGGGGATGATCTTTGCTCCCTTCAAGGCATAATATGATGCGATATTTATTCAGGAACGCCCCTATCTCTGACCCACCCCCCCCCCCCCCCCCACCCCCACTTGGGATGCAGTTATTTGTCAAATTCTGTAACCATGATGATGAAAGTTATTAAAGGTATATGTTTCGATCACCTTGTTTGGCTATGAATTTTTTTTCACATCAAGACTATTTTGATATCAGAAGAATCCCCATATTGTTCTCATTTAATGTCTGTAAAATCTTAGGAGCAGTGGCGTAACAGCCGGGGGAGGGGCAGGGGGCACAGTCCCCCCCCCCCCCCTTTCCCCTGAAGGTGCTCAGCCGGAAATTCAAACCTACCCACCAGGAAAAATGGGGGAAGGGAAAAGAGGGAAAGAAGGGGGAAAGGGAAAGAAAAGAGAGAGAGAAAGGAAAAAGTGAGGAAAAAGGAAAAGGAGAAAAAAAGTTGAAAGAAAGAAAAGAAGAAAGGGAAAGAAAGAAAATTTCGCATTTCAAAAAGCACAACAATCAACAAATTGTTGACTGTTGTGTTTTTTGTACTACGACATTTTGTGACCGTGCGAAATTTTGTGACCGTGTGAAATTTTGTGACCGTGCGAAATTTGTGACCTTGTGTAATTTTGTGACTGTGCGAATTTTTTTGACCGTGCGAATTTTTTTGACCCTACCATACAATGGCCATACAATTTCAAAAACTACACCCAAATTTAATACCTCGCGGTAGCTTCCCTTGACGTGTAAACACCGTTGCATTCTCATCCCTCCACTTCTCGAAGCATAATTTGACGTCTAGTGGAGCACTGGTGGACCCAGCAGGCCATGGCCCCATTGACAAAAGAGTTTTTAAAAAAAGGAGGAAGAGGAGAAGAAAGAGGAAGAGTAGAAAGAGGGAGAGGTAGGGGATGAGGAGGGGGTGGGGGAGTTAGGGGTACACTCTTAATTCTTCGTGGTTATTTTTTCCGTGGTCATTTTTAATCAACTATATATACGTGGTCGATTTGACTGCATTCGTGGTTGAATTGACTACAGATGACCAGATATTTTGACAACGGCGACAATAGTCAAATCAATTTGACTACGGAAAGTGTTTATAGTGTTAAAACTGCCAATTTTTGCGCGTATTATTTTCAATATTTCAATATTTTTAAAGCTTAACAAGAAATTAAGTTCTTCTGGACCAATTTAATTCATAAACTGAAAACGATTTCTACAGGTTTCAACATTATAATGGGTCTTGAGTCACCCTAAATATTCTTGCCTCAGAATGCTGAATTTTTGCTTTAAAAATGCCTAAAACCCAGGAGCTTCCAGCAGGGACTCCAGGACTCCATTGGATGCGCACACTTTTGTGTTTGGATTTTACTCCTGTTATTAATACCTATATGCAAGAATAATGTTTTTTTTATATAAATAGGTAGGTGAGAAAATGCGTCTTAAACAATAAAAAACATAGCAAAATATTTGGCTGAAGAAACGAGCCAAGACATGTAGTGGTGAAGCCAGTTTTGAGACATGTCTCCAGTAAAACACAAGTGGCGTCTCTATGCAAGATATGTTCCGCAAAGAAATATCTCCATGCAAAACACGTCTAAAATGTAAGACATGTCTATTGAAGCCAATTTTGAGACATATCTTGAGTTTGTGTCTAGTCTGGCCAATACATGACTTTCCTGAAGACGTGTCTCACACATGTCTCAATTACCCTATGCGTCTTGGCTCGTGTCTTCAGCCAAATGGTGTTTTATTTTATTTTTTTAAGACACGTTTGTTTGTAAGACCTGACTTCAAAAAGTCGCCAAGACTGTAAGACACCATTTTTACAGTGTAGGCCCCTACCTTTATGTTTTGAAAACTCGGCACTCTTTCTTTTAAGTAGAATGTCGCCCTCTTGTGTTTAATAAACGATTTCAAATGTTACGTTACGTTACTGTTTTATAGTAGGCCGGCTCTACGGTCAAATGGTCAAAGGAATCTTGGACAAAAACCAATCATCATGATCATGTTCATTCGAAAAATCGTAGGAATTTAGAGAAAACATTAAAACTCCGTCAGAAAAAAGTGCCAACGAGCCTCCAAAATCAGCCTCCAAAATTTGCGATTCAAGTACTTTAAACTCTTGAAAAATACAGAAAAAAATATTTTAGTTGAAAATCAAAAGCAGAAACCAAAACCATTTTCAATACCAAGATATTAACAAGCAATGATTCTTTTATTTTTTATCGGTAAAGAGTCCAAAAGTTACATGTCGCCGTATAATTATCTATAAGAAGTTATTTGTCATTTCCGTGCGAATTCACTTTTTTAACCCCAAAAATGCTTGGTAATCAATATTGATCGATAGGCGAGGGGGCAGTCCCAAAAAGTGCATATTTTCTGGAAAATTTGGTATAGAATATTCTCCCAAAGACCCCGGATGCATTTCTTCTTTCGAGTCCCCCAAATAGACCTACTCCCTAAAGTCGCCCAAATCCATCAGAGTTCGAAAGTGCCAGCCATACTTGAATACCTTTCCCCCTCCCCACCACTATCCACCCCGGGGATCGGTATAGGGCTATCAATTTAACAATGTTGCCCTCACAATTCATTCGGGGAGTTCATTGTACTGTGGATTTGACCTTTGATCGTGATTTCCATTGTCTGTTCAAGTCAAGTTATCAGTATGATCAACATACGGGGTGTAAACCTTTATTCTTTTTAATTCTGTAGAATATGACCGCACTGGTCTAGTGGATAGCACGCAGGACTGGCATAACATAATACAAAGGTTGTGAGTTCTAGCCCCGCTACGGTCAACATGTTTGTATCCTTGGGCAAGGTACTTAGTCTCAATTGCCCCGTGATTCGGAAGTCACGTATAGAAATGGTGGTCCCGTGCTTACAGAGCAATACCCGAGCACGTTAAAGGTAACAGACTCTTTCGTAAAGAGTAGGAGATCATCCCGGTCTGTATCTGTTCGAATCACACACCTAACGGACCCCGATGAAAAAAGGCTTCAAACGAGGCTTTCTTGGGCTATCCAGGGTCGTAAGGCCCAAATAAATAATACAATAAACCATAACAAAATATAGGTTTAGTTATAGGATGTAGACAGAAAGAGCAAACTGGAAAGCTTTCATGCCGCATAGGTATTCAAGGTGGCGCCGGATTTGTTATAGTCCTACTTCAAAAATCATTAAAGGGACACAATGTCATGTTGAATTTTTTGAATTTTATTTAATTTACTTCAGAATTCAAGATGAACATTAAAAATTGCCATTATTGTTGTTTCTACTAAAAACAAACCCAGCAAACTTGATTAAAACAATGTTTTAAAATATGTTGGAATACCACCCTTAACCATGTAAAATGCTGATTGCGGCTCTACCAGCATTTTTGAATCTACGTTTTGTTGTACAAAGAGGGCCGATTTTTCTTAATCCTTATAGGTGTAAGTTCATCAAATCCCAGTTGTTATTATATATTTTTGTAATTGAGGGCGCTGCCTCCACCACATCTCTTAATGCCCCTTTAAATGTTCACTGTAATCTGCACGGGGAAAATTCACAGTTTGTCTTTGTCTAACGCCGTATCAAACTATAGCTATGCAGTAAATTGGAACCATCAAACAAATAACATTTTAGGATTCGATTATTGGTACACCCTATCATTTTTATCAGCAAAGATAAAATAGGTATCCCCATTACTCAAAATGTCAGCTGGACTATCTATGTATAGTGTATCTTTGGTTTGTGTCGTGGGTATAATCTAAATCACATTTTGTAGGTTCATATTCCTCATGCATTTCTTTTCGATTCTAGCCTGCTTGAGTAATCGTTGCAGATTCTAGCGGTCTTGTAACTCTCATAATCAGTTGTGTTCATTTTAGTAACGACACTAAGGAAACTGTCCAGTGTACAACGCAGACCGTTTGATTTTCAAGGTAAGTAGATAAAATTCGACAGGTACAGCAAGAGTCCGGTTCAAGTGTTGTCCTCTCAAAGAAGATTTTTGGAGCAACACCAGCATGCCCCGATTGTCTCTCTTTATATGACCAGTGGTGTTGTCACGCGAATCCGTCGCAATCCGTGTCTTCCAACATACAGGGTGAGTCAAAAAGACTGCAATAGTGGAAAGAAGCCATGTATCCAGTGTCCACTGAGTGATATCCATTACACGTTGCATGCATACCCTGATGGTGTATTGTCCAGATCGAAAGTCTCTATGATGTATATAGTTGCAAGAGAGGCACGAGTACAAGATTCCCTTTAACCTTTCTCTCCCCTCTCCCTCCCCTCTCCCTCTCCCTCCCCTCGACCTCCCCTCAACTTCCCCTCTCCCTCCCCTCTCCCTCCCATCTCCCTCCCCTCTCCCTCCCCTCTCCCTCCCCTCAACTTCCCCTCGACCTCCCCTCTCACTCCCCTCAACTTCCCCTCGACCTCCCCTCTCACTCCCCTCTCCCACCCTCCCCTCTGCGCAATCATGTATTATAGAACGGTCAGGGTTTCAAATATTTCCAGTGAAAAATTACAATTGATCTTAAAGGGGCATTAAGAGATGTGGTGGAGGCAGCACCCTCAATTACAAAAATATATGATAAAAACTGGGATTTATATAGTTTTACAATTGTATTACATGTATGAACTTACACCTATAAGGATTAAGAAAAATCAGCCCTCTTTGTATAACAAAACATCGATTCAAAAATGCTGGTAGAGTCGCAACCAGCATTTTACATGGTTAATTAAGGGTGGTATTCCAACATATTTAAAACATTGTTTTAATCAAGTTTTGCTGGGTTTCTGTTTCTTTTAGTAGAAACAACAATAATGGCAATGTTTAATGTTCATCTTGAATTCTGAAGTAAATTTATTAAAATTAAAAAAATTCAACATGACATTGTGTCCCTTTAACCATAGTACCTTTGTAAACTGTTTAAAAAACCTTTTCAGCAATCGTGAGTTTCTCTCTAATAATTTCACTTTTTCCTCTTCAAAGCAATTATTAAAGGTGGATGTTCCGATCACATGAACTTTGTTTGCCCATCAACATATTTTAATATTAGCTTAAGGAGAAACCCCATATTTGTCTCATTATTTCTGTAAAATGTTTGGTACAAGATATTTTCCATTAAGATGTTATGGGCTAAAATGCAGTGAATTACTGCCAAGGGTGGTTAACCACCCGTCCAGTCTGTGTTGCCTTATTACTCAATGGGCAACTTTCATGTCACCTTGAGCTTCTACACTGCAAAAACTGCAGAACGTGTTCAAATGTAACAGATATAGAACATGTTCTGAAGATGTTCTGATGTGTTCTGAACACGTTCAGAACATATCTAGAACACGTTTAGAACATGTTCTAAATCTGTTACATTTTGAACATGTTCTGGAACACTGGAGAACACACCAGGAACATGTTCTGAACGCGTCATGTGTTCTGCACTTTTTGCAGTGTAAAATAAGAACTTTTTGGAGTTTTACAACTCAAACTTTGGAATACGACTATTTTAAGGATGACATCATGTCAGAATAGAAAACATCAAGTTGAAAATCGGGCCAGCGATCGGAACACCTACATTTAACAAGAATAAACAAGGGTTCTTACTTTTGGGACACGCTGTAACCACAGGTTATAATGATAAATTATTATATGAACTGTTTATCTAACCCTTCCGACCGAATAGTCCGGGTTCAAACGTCCTATATCATCATGATCTTAGACTCATCGAAAGTTCTTATACCATAACCCACTTCCGCACTGATATTCTACTCATGGGATCCACCTATTCATTTGAAAGCATCCTGTTATACAGGGTGTCCCAATTAACAAGCCTTTTCAGGTACAACATATTGCAATGTGAAAATGAAAACTTATCTGGATAGAAAACATTCTATATACTAAGATGATTTATTAGTAACCACAATCAAACCAATTTGAGGTGTTTTTACTGTAAATACAATATTTACACAATGTCTGGGAGCCATGAAAAGAATAGAATGCCATATCTACAAGTAAGCATCTACGGTATTAGTTTCATTAAAGGTCAGCACACATTAGCGGTATAACTTCCTGACCTTTGACCTAATGAAACTTATAGCTGCAAATATATATAGACTTTCGGGACACCCTATACTACCGTCATGATATCGCTCTCAGTTGTTGGAAAGATGCCCAATGGTCATCATATTACCTTCAGATAATCTGTGGTCAACGTAGGAGTACCATTGTTTGGGAAAAACCGGGACGATGGGTCAAACTAATCGAGTAGTTATTGGTATATTTCTGTCCCGATCACTATAACCGTATAACTGAACGCAGGCAGTTTAGTTAACGCCAAACAGCCATTCGCGGAACTTTACTTACGCATCTTCCCAGAGATTCATGCTTTTGTAAAGCCAAGGTAAAACACAAGTTACCGAATTGGTACAATCAGATTTAGTGCCTGCAGATTGATTCAGAACTCATCCACACAAACAGGTCATCGTATTATATTACAGGCGCGGCTAATTAAAGTTATAGGTAAGTCAAAGTTCTTCTCGTACAACTTCAAAATTCACATTGACAAAAAGGGTTCCACGGTTTGTTGTAACGGTGTGCCGTAGACAGTCTTTCTTTCCTTGAAGATTATTGTAGAGGAACTGAACTACCGCATCTTATTTTATGCATGCTAAATTAACGTAAGGGGAGGGGAGACTGGGAAACGTTTTGTATTGTAACACAGGGCAATATATTTATGTTTTAATACAGGTTAACTAACTAATATTGTGAAAATGGATAATTGCCTTTGGATTTTGGTGATTTGCGTGATAGCATTCGCTAATGGCATGAGCATCACGAATACATCACAAGCTGAGAACATGATTGAGGAAAACAACCAAGACACTACTACCAACCTCCTCATGCACAGTATATGTGGTAAGTGCATTATATTCTATATACTATTCAACTAAGAGACGCCCTGTCGCCCTTTTATAAAGCGTATGTGCCAAATATATCAAAATTAATCGTCAACACATCTGAGCACTAATCATGACTAATGGCACTAATCATAACTAATGGAAGCTTAACGCCTCATTTTTACAATTCACCAATTACCATCAGATCCAGAATCAGATACTTCAATCTTAACAAAAATGGTTCTACTTGTGACCTGTTGTCTTCTATAATTATGGAACCCTGAAAAATTGAAACCTCAAAAATGATTCTGAAAATTGAAGAACTCGGAAAGGATCTTAATTAAAATAACCAAAATCTGTCTATATAATTATGTTAAAGTACTGTCCACAAGGAAAGGGTTTTTTACGCGCGCACTTATAAGGGTTTGGTTATTTTTTTGTATATGTGACGTTATAGCGAATTCATGTTGATTATCTTATTTCAGGTGTTATCGATCAAATAGACATAGCAACCGATGGAAGTGAACCGACGTATGATATAAATCCTGGTAAAACTATTCATCCGTATCCATCCATTATACCGCCCAAATTTATCTTACCAATTTGACACAGGATACACGTACAGGGTGTCCCAAAAATGTTAACACTCCGGGCACATAAGATATCTTAAAAGAACTGGAACACACGGGTCTAATCTCGATGTATTATGAAAGCTGAGTAACTAAGCTTTCATTTGCATTTTATTGCGTTCCAATTGGTTATTTAGAACGGGAGATATGCTTCAGCAAACATGAGGAAGCAAAATCGGCTTGGTCCAATCCTCTCAGTATGAAAGTAAAGCTTTTAAAATGCACGAAGCAAGAAGCAACATGATTAAGTCACACACACACATCAGTTAATCTCTTCTTTGTTCTTTTCAACGCATTCTTTCGATTCTTTTCAAGCTTAAAAGACATAAATAAATATATTCCACATAAATTATATAAGTATTTTGTCATGAGTTCAAGTTCTATACTCTTTTTCCATGTGCAATGGGTAGCTGTCAGTAAAGCAGTCTTAAAAATTGAAATTGAAACATTTCATGTTCTTTGTTGAAATGGTCCATCCAATTAAATAAATTAACTAATATTGCACTGAAATAAAACTAGTACTGCACTGAAATAAAACTAGTATTGCTCTGAAATTAACCATAAATCAATTTAAGCTTGAAAAGAATCGAAAGAATGCGTTGAAAAGAACAAAGAAGAGATTAACTGTGTGTGTGTGCGGGGTGTGTGTGACTTAATCATGTTGCTTCTTGCTTAGTGCATTTAAAAAGCTTTACCTTCATACTGAGAGGATAATCTCAATTTGGACCAAGCCGATTTTGCTTCCTCATGTTTGCTGAAGCATATCTCCCGTTCTAAATAACCAATTGGAACGCAATAAAATGCAAATGAAAGTTTATTTACTCAGCTCTCAGATATCTTATGTGCCCGGAGTGTTAACATTTTTTTGGGACACCCTGTATGTCGACTTTGGCGGGATTATTCATTTTACCAAGTCAACATACAATTTTTATAAGTCGACTTGGTAAGATCATCTTACCATGTTGACATACAATTTTTACTTTGTCGATTTAGTGAGATAAATTATCTTTACACACGCCGACATACTGATTGATACTTGTCATATTGTCAAGATATATTATCTCGCTATCGCACTTATAGGACGGCGCTTAGATGCTTCCGTACTACGGTACTTTTCTGCTGATGCGATCATAATTCAGAATGGTCATGGTGTAACATGCTTGATGTTGTTGTTGTTATTGTTGTTGTTACTGTTGTTGTTCTGTTGTTGTTATTATTATTGTTGTTATTAATTAATGTTTGTTGTTACTTTTAATGCTGCTGATGTTGTTATTGCTGCTGGTGTTGCAAATACCATTATTACATGTTCATTATCATCAAAAGAAGTAATTCAGTTTATCACCGACCGCACTGTCACTTTCAGGCTTTATTTGCAGATTAGATAGATTAGTTTTATAATAAAAAGAGTTAACACTTGCATATTTTAATTTTATTGATATGGATTTTTAATAACGGATCGATCGATATATTTCATCACCGTTATGGCGTTAACGTTATTAAATTGATTCTTTTAAAGGAGGGGTCCCTCAAGCACAACATTGTGCTCGTGCATTAAGAAAAAATAACTATCGAGCCCAACTTGCGTAATTATATAGAACAAAACACCATACTTACAAAAACGAATAAACTGCCATCTCTCAACATGCAATTTTTAAAATTCGCGGCGATCAAAAGTCCCGGTGTCGATGAAGTCATAGTTATAGGCCTACAATGCACAAGCGCAAATTTGAGCACCGATAACAATGACGTCATCGACACCGGGAATTTCGATCGCGTTGGGAGCTATAATTGGGTAAGTCAGAGATTGGGGTAAATAGGATCTCCGGGCGTATAGCATATACAGTCCGCAAAATAAGTAACTGACCAGGTAATAAATATGCTCTCAACTCCAAAACTATAACTCCTACGTAGAAATATTAGACAATAAAGTTGTAAGGAAATTTCTTGTCTTTAATTTGAGATATTACATGTGAAGATTGAATAAATATTTACTCGGTTATGTGCCCTAAACCAAAACAAAGGCCGTTTTTCATTTTAACATTTCGTTCTTCTACACTCAGCCTCGGACTACCAACATGCAGATTATTGATTAACTGGTAGCGACAACTCACTGGTCGATAGTAAGACGGGGATTGGGGATGCATCGATTGATCAATGCAACCCACCTGTCACACTGTCCCGCGTGTTCAAACCCCAGTGTTAAAATGTAAACTGCACTTTGTTCTATCCTTTTCAATGTCGCGTTCTTAATTATCAACCGATCTTAATGACTAATGTATCAAGTTAAAGATGAGAAATTTCTTTACAACTTTATTGTTTAATATTTGTATGTAGGTTAGGGCGGGGCGTAAATAGGGAAGGTATTTTGTTCAAATCGGCCATGGTCAAAATGTATTCCACTTGCCCCCACATGATTAAATATGCACTTTATAAAAAATTCGGAGGGGGTCTTCAGACCCCACCACTACCCTTAATCCCCCTATAGGGGAATACATGGTAAAATTGCCATATTGGTGTAGCAAAATTATGTTTCGACCTAAAACAAATTGAAACATATTTTTTTCAGCACAATGCATTTCTATTAGGTCCCCATAATGACATACTAAAAGTCCGAAAATATCAGAGTGGTAGAAATATGCCTAATTTGCATAAACTTAAAATGGCCGCTAATTTGAGAATTTTGGCAGCCATTTTTTATTTATGCAATTTAAGATACACATATTAGGGCAGATATGTCTCTGTATGTCCTTTGAGACGTTATACATTCATAAAATATATGCTGAAGCTATATAAAGTGCCATAACAACTATCTAAGATAAGAAATAAGTCCAAAACAATGAAAATGCTCAAATTATCGGCCATTTTAAGTTTATGCAAATTATCATATTTCAAACACTCTGATATTTTCACACTTTTAGTATGTCATTATGGGTACCTTATAGAAATGCATTAAGCTGAAAAAATATGTACCAATTTGTTCTACGTCGAAACCTAATTTTGCTTCACCAATTTGGCAACTTTACCATGTATTCCCCTATAGGGGGATAAAGGGTAGTGGTGGGGTCTGAAGACCCCCTCCGATTTTTTTTTAAAGTGCATATTTGATCATGTGGGGTCAAGTGGAATACATTTTGACCATGGCCGATTTGAACAAAATACCTTCCCTATTTACGCCCCGCCCTAATGTAGGTGCTATAGTTTTGAAGTTAGATCAGTTACTTATTTTGAGGACGGTGCCACGTATGTGGCGTGAAAACACCACATATTGCATTGAGGGTGAATTTAGCACTACCAGTAATTAACTGAGTCCGCGTGTAGAAAATTCGAAAATGGAAACCGTATACTTTATTTTACTTTTAACACAGTACTGTAAACTTCCTTGATATCAAGATATTCTTCACATGTAATATCTTAAATAAAAGAGAAGACATTTCTCATCAACTTTATAATTTGATATTTTTAGTTATAGAAGTACATTTAGAGTTATAAACACATTTATACCTATAGTAAGTTACTTTTTTGATCCGTTCTCTGAGCAACTTGTAGCAAATAACCACGCAATTAAACTCCATGAATAAAATTACATTTAATTAAAGGTAGATGACCCGATCACATTTTCGTAACACAGATTTATTTCAAACATACGGAGATTTTAATATCATATGAAAGCTCGTATTTTTCTCATCATCATACTGAAATTTGACGGCCTAAATCGGTATAATTACGGAGAAATCGATGAAATAACGTCGAATTACCGCGAAAGGTGGTAACCACCAATATCGTTTGTGTACAACTCAATGGGTACATTTCACGGCATCTTTTGCGTCTAAAATAAGAACTATTAGAGTTATGCAACTCAAACTTTGGAATACGACTTTTTTAAGGATGATCTTTCATGTAGAATAGTAAACTTCAAGTTTAAAATCGGAACATCTACCTTTAATAGGTATAACCGGTAAGGTATATTATTTATTAATCATTATTTTATCATTATAATATAGGGACATCATCTAACGAATTAATATCGGAGATTAATGGCGCGTATCAGAAGGCTACTCAATGGCTCTTGTCTCAGCGCAACCAAGACTGGGGCTGGCCACTGTTAAGCACTGCAACCTCTATCTTAGCACTGCAGAACACAAATAGCAGTTGGTATAGTAAAGGTACGGGTGACCTGACAGCTCAGCTCAGCATTAAGCAACTGGAGATCGAACTTTTGGCTGAACTTTCTAGAGCTAAAATGTAAGTTAATTTATGCTTGACTCTTCACGAAGTAGATACTGAATGCCGGAAATCAGGCTGCGAAGCAGCTTGTTTAAAATAGTAATGTTAATTAGCTGAGCATGATGGGGCCTGGTCATGCGCAAATCCCATCAAGCCAGTGTGATACGTGTAACCCACTTTTGTGCCTAGACTGTTTTAAAATTACACTTTACCCAATCTAATTGATAATCGCAAGAAACCTTAGGGAAAGACCGAATATTTCTGGACGCATTTAGTCGTATGGGGTTTTCACACCCACATTGCAATTTACGGACAAAACTACGTGATGCCAATTCATCGTTTCCATAATAAAGAGAGGTGCCCCGGAGAGGTGGCCATGTCAAGGATGGGTAGTGGAACGTCCGTCTACAGCTTGCAGAATGAGCGATTTGGCGCGCACATACATGTATACATAAAATAGGGAAACTTATAAAAATGTGTAAATCTGAGTATCGTCTGTCTCTGTTGAATCATTTGTTTGTTGATGACATACCATCAACGTATAGAAAACTGGTATCTTAACCCCCGGGCACTACCTGTCTTTCGTACAATAATTCCCATTGGTCAATTACATGATATAATCATTTTGATGACCAATTAAAAATATGTTATGCTAATATTTTTGAAAATTATAATTATTCTAACGATGTCTCTGATTGGCACAATATTTGACACATTCTAAATTTCAACCAATCGGCCGGTAGTTCTCAGGGGGTTAAAGTTTGATATGTAGGTATAACGTCATCTATATTTATGTATCGAGTTCGTCATGTCATTGTAAAGACCACATGACTGATTAGTGATTACCTCCACATTATTTACTTTCACAAAATAACCATTCTTAAAATAATAACATATTCACCGTTAATTTGTCCAATTTGTCTTTGGATGAAGTATGCAATCATGTTAATCTCTTGTTGATGATGTGCATCCACAATACATCTTATTATATTTTAGCGTGGATGAAAATGCTAGCAAAAAAAAGATTCGCGAATTACCTAACTTAACACCGGGAAATTTAGCCTATTACATCATGGCACTCAACTCTACCTGCCATAACGTGACGAATTTCTATCAAAACAATTTGGTGGAAGTTTTGGAAAACAGCATGGACAAATTTCCCCAGCCGTAAGTATGCTTTCTGCTTGTTTGATTTATTTGTCTTGTTGTGACATGAATTTTAATTTAAAAAAACCCAGTTGATTCCCTAGTCGATAAACATGATTCATCATTGTAACAGAAGGAAACTACTCACAAAAAGTATCGAGACACTAGACATGCTTAAATATGATCCAATAATTAACGGCCCGAAAGGTTACGGATTAATCGAAGCAAATAACCCAGTGCATAATTTTGTTCTGCGTATTTTGACACCTCGATTGTTGAGGTACGATGTTGCGGAGCGAAGTTATTGTCATTGCAATGATCGTAGGTCCAGTTTCAAAAATTACAATCATCCTATAGACATTAGATGCAGAATTGCATTTTGTTTTGAATGATCAGATTTATGTTTTACACACGTTAACAAAAATGCATCATACACTCAGAAAATGATGATGTGTTCCTTTCACGACACAGATTTGTTGTTTTCATTCAACTTCAACTTTGCCATGCCGACTTTATCTTCATCTTCATTACTTTGTGTGTCACTATCATTGTCCAACAGCGTATGTAATGCATAAATCTGATCATTAAAAACAGTTGCGAACTTCTATCGACAATGGGACGATTGTCACTTTTGAAACTGCACCCAGGGATACTATTAATTTTGGGATAGGAAAATCCTATACTAACGTACGTAGCAAAAACGGTCCCTTTTGCATATTTGAATAAATTATGGTAATCGTCCGGAATGCGTCCGTGACCGGCGTTTAACGCGTTTAACAATGTTTAACCAGGTTTAACGTCATTTTTGGTCGGCATAGGTTTGGGGGCGCCGTAGATTTACACAGACGACGGTGGCCACGCGAAACCTAAATTTTGAATTCGTATAGTGAATAACACGTAATCGCGAATGTTAATCTTATCATTTTGATAATTCATCATAATAAAAAGAATTTTCATCGTTAACCGGGCGATGACTGTTAAAAATAATTCAAAATGGTGCACTCCCGTTGCCATATTAGGTCGTCTGAGAGACGCGTGGCCAGCGTCGCGTCGTCTGCTACAATCACGCCTGATCGGTATAGCGCCACCAGTTCTATGCCGACCAAATTTTAGTTTAAAAGTGGCCTCCGATCGGCAAGCTCAGTGGCATGCCCCTGCTGCACCTACGTACATTGAAATGACAATAACTCCGCTCCGCAACATCGTATCTCAATAATCGAGGTGTCAAAATATGCAAAACAAAATTATGCACTAGGTTATTGGCTTCGATTAATCCATACCCTTTTGGATCATATGTAAGTGTCTCGATACTTTTTGTGAGGAGTTTATTATATATTGCGTACAGTGTCGCTTTATTTGATTTCGTTTGTATTATATAAGGCCTATACTTCTTATCTTTGAAAATTACATTCCGATGAGAATACACTTGGATCATCATGACTATGAATGAAGGGAACCAGTTGCGTGACCATGTAAATATGACACAAGAGCTAAGATTCTGTAGTCGGGTTTGACCTGTTTGATGAAAATTAAAGAAATAAAGCAGATGTGATGTAAACAATAAACGCGCTAGAAGTCTGACTCCCAATCAATCCCAATAAAAAGGGTCCATTAACATGACATACAGTTTATGTTATTTTTAAAATTCTTAATTGTAGGATATTTTAATCGCACTCTTTTCCATTATGTTCATGTCCTTATAGTAACTTCAACAACCATTTCCAATACGGACTGGCCCTCCTAGCGTTGTGTCAAAGTGGTGCGACCATAAAAACTCGCTACATCAGAGAAATTCTGCGCGGTCAGAGTGACGGAAGTTATAGATACGGAACTGGTACAGTATAATTCATGTAATAGTATAGCGTAACACAACATAACGCAATATTACGAGAGTCATTCAATAAGTTCTACCTTCTATCTCATACATTTGTTATTAATTATGACAGTCTTATGAAATATTACACAATTGTAGCTTGGAACCTCGGCTACAAAATTCATTGTGAATTGATCGGAGTAATGCATGGTTGTACTTTTTTGTAGATGCAGTAAAGACCAAAGTTCCATTTAGTGTGACGGAAACGGATGAAAAAACAGCAAAATATGGCCGAATTGGCCTACTTTAAGAGACAAAACGTAATATTAATTATAACCGCTTTAAACAATAAATGTGACCGATTTTTAGAAAAAAAGATGCCCTCTGATTAGCCAGAACCAGGTTAGGACAACTATTAAAAGTCTACCCCTCCCCTAGAGAACCACACGACACAAGTCATATTTGATTTAAGAAATAATTGATCTTTAATATACAGGACTAATTGGAAGGATTTCAAGTCTCTCGAAGAGATAATTATCTATCAGTGACGTGACCTGGTTGACTATTCTGAAGTTGCACATTAGGAAAACTCATAAAAGTGACTATAGTATAGGGCCTAGTGTTAAAGCATCACTGTGGCTTGACTTGGAACAACGACATTTTGACTGATTAGCAGTATTACAGTATGCCAAAACAATATAGCATATACATTCGAGTTGATGTTATACTAAGGGGAGAGCGGGGAGTGTGTTCGTCCCATTTTCATTTGAAGAGATCTAGAGACGCCAAGTTTAAAGATTGAACCGGCTATTGATATTATTTGACATATTGATATATTGGCTACATAGGACCATGATCTCAGTACTCTAGGCCTTACTATAATGGCAAGAGTAAATGATAAAGACAGCCTGTCTCGAAAAGGCGAACGTTGAACTTGCCCGACGCCGGCCTATCGCTACTGGTTGTGCAAAATTTCTCTCTAGCTTTGACCGCATCATATAATAAAAGTGAATCAGATATCAATTATAATTTACTATATTTACCATAAATGTGTAGCTATGATTCAGAGCTATATAAATAATCATGGAAATGTCGTCAGACTGACATTCATAGCGAAGTTATGGATGAGGAGGTAGAACTTATTGAATGACCCATGTAAGTTTTACATAAACGCAACGCAACGAAACAACTCAACATATAAAACGTTTTTCATGGGTATTTGTATTAAAGTTGTGGATAAAAATGTAATAAGTGAAAGGTGGTTTTTTTTTGGCAATAGCAACATTGATGGAATGTGAGGAACCCACAGCACATGATCATGATGATTACAGCAGGAAAAAGGTTCTCACCTCTGCTATTACAGTTACACACTACCTGCGTCCTGCAAGTTGATCAAATTTATTGTATTGTGAGTTACGTGACCAAAACTTTGAAGCTCGAAGATATTGATCCTTTTGGGACATCCTGTATTTATATTGTACTGCAGATGTTTACTCAATGGCTTTAATGGCGATGGTTTGTATACGTGACGACGTGAAGGTTGGAGTAAAAAAGTATGAGAACCAAATTAAGCGAAGTGTTGGCTATATATTGTCCAATCAGAATACAGATGGTACATTCGGCAATCCGATCACAACGGCGCTGGCAATTCAGGCAAGTATAAATGCATCTATAAAAGAGACAGCGTGTCCCCAAATTGGATCCGAAACGGGATAGCTGATAAATTAAACCACGAAACCGAAAGGATGTACCCGACTCTGTGACATTTTTTGGACCGATAAATTGGAAACTTTTTGACTATAGGCTACAGGTTGAAGACCATGATCTCCCCGCACTGGAAAATAGTCCTCCATGATTGCATCAATTGACTTGAGCTGAAGCTAGCGAACAATTGTCTTATAGCGCCAGATCTCCGTATAGGTCAATACAATTTGAAGCAAATATTTGGATTGATATACGGTCCTTTTATCGGACTCAAACACTGTGCATGTGTAGGCTAAGTAGGTGTTGGATTTGTATGAAATTGTAGGAAAATGTTTTTGACTCTCGGCTAATGAAAATTCAATGCGTATTTAGGCTATTTGATAATAGTTTCAAAATTATTGGCTCACTAATTGTCAGACCAAATTCTTGGGACACGCTGTACGAGAAGAAAATAAGCGCAGCATTAATAACATGATATAAAGAAGATACAAGTTCAAAAAGATTTCCGTATGCAACCAAAATAAGACGTTAAATTTATGTTATGGGGTCTTTATACATTAGTCTAACTAAAGATTCGCTGTAGACAATTCTAAACCAACGAACTTTATATACCTATGTATAAGATATCGGTGAATAATATCCGTTTTTAAAACGCCATTGCTAAAAATGTATATAAAATACTTTCCACAATTTCCAAACAATTATATCACTTTGCATCGATTATTATTTCACAAAATATCCCTCTGGCGATGTTAATATCTCAAGAAGAAAATATAATGATCTCCCTTCGTCAACATCGCGGTACAAGTGACAACGTTTCTTCAGTCCCTAAAAAGTGTAGATGATCGTTTCTTAGGTTATAGGCCTACTATTCTTTTCTCAAGTCTGAAGACTGATAGCAAAATTGTTAACCCCCAGAGAACTACCGGCCGATTGGTTAGAAAGATAGATACATCATTTATTGCGCTAATCAGAGACAGTGTAGGCCTACACTGCAAAAACACCGGTGTTAAAAATAACACCGTTCGGTGTTCTGAGAGGTCCACACCAATTAGTGTTATTTTAACACTTACAGTGTTACATTAACACTTACAGTGTTATTTTTCACACTTGCAGTTGTTAAAATGACACTACATGGTGTTGATATAACACACAAAAATTAACACCGGTACACCGGTGTTAATTTTTTTGGGTGTGGACCTCTCACAACACCAATGGTGTTGTTTTTAACACCGGTGTTTTTGCAGTGTACTGTTAGAATAATTGTATCCCTGATAAAGATTGGAGTGAAATATTTTACAAGCTGCATTTTAATTAGCTATTCAAATGAGTACATGTAGGCCTATAGGGGAAGGTGGGGTAATGGCGGACGCGGGGTAATCGCGGACAGGGCTGTATCTAAAGGCAGGTGAAAGAAGGTGGTATTTTGCCACCCTATGATGTTAGGTGCCTCTCCATTAAAATCACACAAAACCTAAATGGGATGTTTGTCTCGCAAATTCTCGCGAGAATTACAAAAATCACTTTTTGGGCAAGTTGATATTTTGGTGCATTACTTTCTCTTTGAAACTGGTATTTCTACATCAAGGAAAACAAAGTGTTATTATTTTTTTATTTAATGTATGATACCTTCTGATAAAAAAGAAATGAATTCGGAGTCACAATGATGAGCATAATAATAAGAGAGGATGTGCCCATACATTGTACATGGATTGGGGTAATCCCGGACATGTACCGTTTCCATGGTAACCAATATGGGCGTGGTCAATTTAACATCATAAATCGGTAATAGTTGTTGACCATATAAATATGTGACATTGTTCTTTGATTTCTGCTACACTTTTAAAAAGGGTATTTTTTAACTCCCATTGAAATACTGTATTCCAATAAAAAGAGGGCTGCCATTGAAAAATACGGTCCGGGATTACCCCCAGAGTGTGGGGTAATGCCGGACGACGCCATTTTTTTATTGCGTCGTAGCTTCGAATTTCAAAATGATGAGTTGATAAAAACTTGATAAAAGGTAGAACCATCACAGTGCTTTGTGTTTACATGATTTTTATTGTTATATGACGTATTATATGTGTGTTATACCTCTCTGACAAAATGTGTCCGCCATTACCCCACCTTCCCCTATCTTGCAATACACCAATCAGAACCACTGTAAGATCATGAAGATAGATCGGTAGTGCCAAGGGGGTTAACTTTATTTGTTGGAAGTGGCTCTCTTCGTTCTTCCACCTTTTCTTATTATGAAACTGGTTGTCATTATTTCTCTAATTAGGCTTTGGCGGCCGCCAATGCAACATCTACCAACGGGAACTGTGAGAATGCCTTGCGCAGTGTGCTCAACGCTCAGCACGAGGATGGACACTTCGGGAGTCAAGGAGGCACCATTCAGATCCTACCATTCCTGGCTCACAAGACGTTTGCTAGCGTCAAGGAAGTGGAGCCAAATTGTCAGGATCTAGATCACACTCAAGGTATATATACTTGTTATCCTATACTCTCTTAATGTAAAAGAGTGGTTTTCCATTCTTTCAAGGAGTTTAACGCATGCAAGGACAACACGTTTTGAGTGGAAAAACACTCTAAAAGGAGTGAAAGGGGATTTTATATGACCATGGTTTATCCACTCTATTGTGAGTGAAAAATTAACTTTCACACTCATTTTAGAGTGGACATTTTCCACTCTAAAACGGGTTGTCCTGCGTTTCACTCTCTTCACTCCTTTTCGAGTGAATTTCCACTCTTTCCACTCGTTTTACATTTAGAGAGACAAGCGATATTCGTTTTTACGACACATACATAATTAAATTATTAAAATGTTACAGATGATAATGAAGTAGGCTACAATATTATAGTGCAATCGATTAAAAAGATATACACGTTATAAGTTTAAAGTTGGGATTGACTTGAATCTTATAAACAACATATCAATGTTGGCCAGATTGATATTATCCCTAAGGACCATGTTCGAAATCTCCGACGGGAGTTGTCTTCGATTCGGGGCTCCGAATGTCTCGACACATTAACAATATCTGCAAATTAGCCCGGAATAATGCTGTTAGAAAGATTGGTAGCACAAGACAATATATAGACTAGCCAACTACAGAGCGCCTTGTCCATGCCTTTGTAACATCAAGACTAGGCCTACTGCTGCAACAGTTTGTTGTTTGGACTGCCAGACTCGGACATCCTCTAGCTGCAACGCGTGCCAAATATTGCTGCAAGACTTGTCTGTAAAGCAAAACGAAAGGAACACATATCACCTCACCTTCGTCGACACCACTGGCTCCCCATCAACAAACGGATTATCTACAACGTTCTTCTTCGGACTTTCAAGGCCATATATGCACGATCTGGCTTCATAATCATATATCTGCGAACTTTTGCAACACCATCAATTATGCAAATCGCGTTTTACGCTCGGCATTACAACTCCGCCTTCCCGCGTTCCTAGATCATCTACTTCGTCATCGGTATGAGAGCTTTTACGATCGCGGCGCCTAAATGTTATTGAATCATTTTTGCCTTTGACTGTTAAAAATGCCATTCCGTCTCTTCATTCAAAGGCGTGATCCGGGCGTGATCCTATCGGACTGAAGATAAGGTTCTGATCCAAAGAGTATAGCCTACTGCCTACTCCCCACGTTCCTAGATCATCTACTTCGTCATACGTTCCTGTGTGTGCATCACTAGTGCTCCATGTTGCTGTTATATTCTTTGCCTTTATTTCCCGTATCTTTTAATTTTATGTGTATTTTTGTGTACAGCGCTCTGAGGTCTTTATACATGTTGCGCTTTTAAAATACGTTATTATTGTAATTATTGTTTTTTGAAAAGAATCTCTCCTTCAATAGCTATTGCAATAATATTAAGGCAACCGATACTTCCTAATTCAAATTGGGTCCATCAGACTGACATACGATTGTTCATGTTATCCTGCCTAATATAAGTTTTTGGCCATGCTGAACAAAATCTTATTCACTGGGAAATGCCTAAGAAGTGTCTATACGAAAGGCAAGTCGGCGAAGAGGGCGATTGGAAATCATTATTATATCAGACGACGCTGGACATAGGCGTATTTACGAGTATTCAGGTTAAAATATGCGAACGAGGTTACCTGATCAAGTGAATGGGACGACCGCTGAACAACGGTTTAAATTCAAAAAATAGCATTTACAATTGGGATGATTAGCCATCCCGAACGGTTTTGGATTGGAAAATTTTTCTTTTAACCTATGATGAATTTTATGGGGTCATATAATCAAAATCCATTGTTACATTGAAACCAACGGAAATTCAAAATTAACGGCCGTTCGTAGCCACCGTCGTCTGTATTATATCTAGAAAGTTTCTGAGTCGTCCAATTACACGCGAGACTAAAAATATTACAAAAGTAGTCTAATACGAGGGTCATTCAATAAGTTCTATCTCCTACCTCATAACATCGCTAATATTAATGTCAGCTTCGTGACCTTTGTCACGATTCACTGCAAAAACCGCAGAACGTGTTCAAATGTTACAGATATAGAACATGTTCTGAACGCGTTTTAAGTGTTATTGATGTGTTCTGAACACATCCAGAACACGTTCAGAACATGTTCTAAACCTGTTACATTTGAACATGTTCTGGAACACCTGGAGAACACACCGTGAACATGTTCTGAACGCGTCATGTGTTCTGCACTTTTTGCAGTGATATATAGCTCTGAATCATGGCTATACATTTATAGATGGTAATTGATATGTGAATCACTTTGGTTCTGATGTGATCCAAGCCAGAGAGAGATTTTTGAAAACGGAAACGGACAAATTACCCTCAAAGTAATTACATGGTTTTCGTTTTGTCGCCACTATAAATTGTATGGTTAGGCTAAATATCAGAGCCCAATTTTAATACTGAAAATGGAAAACAACGAATAATATCTGAATATAATACGGTCCACTCTTAGAAGGTCAGGATCAAATATGAGACGAAAAGGATCAATTTTGATCCAGAAGCGGTATCACATATGAGCTTACCCTTTCCGGATCAAAGTGATCCGACAAGCAGGATCAAAAAGTTTGATCCGAAATGGGATCAAATATTTCTGTCAAATGATACTGAAACGGATCAAAATAATGATCCTTAATCGGATGTACCTGTAGCTTATGATCCTACTCCAGGATCAAACTGAATCAAAGAAAGTGAAAACATAGGGGGTCATCGGGTGACAGATTGTAAAAACAAGCATGCATGCAAGGGTCTTTCGGTGACACCGGGCCAAAAAAAGGGGGTTATTTTTGATGGAGCCTGGTGTGAAACCTAATATTGATTGAGTGCCCCCACCCCCGGGTGCACACTGCAGACTATATATCGAGTGCAGTAAGCTTACTACATCGTGTAGGCCTAGTACATCGCAGTGATCGTGACATTTTGTGAGGAGCATTTTGACCGAAAATCGTACTGATGGCACTGGTCAGGTACAAGAAATTTGTTCACAAGAATAGAGCATGTTCAAACATAAAAAATAAAACTACTTTACCGACAAAATTATGTAACATTTTACAGATTAGACTGGATAACTTACCGCGGTATTTCACCCTTGTTTCAACTGTGGCGACCGAATTCAAAAGATCGTCTGCTTGTCGTCTATCGGTTTGCGAAAGAGTGACGTCAGTCACTCATTGACCAATGAACTGTTTCATCGAATTGATCCGGAAATCAGATCAAAGTTGATCAAGGTGAATTTGATCCGTTTGTTGATATCTATGGAAACGGATCAAAACGATCCGAAAATGATCCTTCAAGGATCAAAACAAAGTGAGCCGGAAATCTACTCATGTATTTGATCCTGACCTTCTAAGAGTGTATTATCATGTGAAGATGAGATTGAAAGCAATGTTAACTTTAGTAGGCTTGCAAATAGTATAATCACACTCGAATGTATCGCTATTGCCTACTGTAATAGGGGGGTATTAAATAGGCCTACCTACTGCTAATTGGTTAAAGTCGTTGTTACAATTCATGTCACAATGATGCCTTGTATGTTAAATCTTTGTAGCATGATAGTCTCTTTATGAGTTTTCTTTATGTTCAACCTTCAGGATAGTCCATCAGATAGTCAATAGATGAAAATCAACTCTTGGAGAGACTTGGAATCCCTCAATTTAGCCCTGTACAACGTGTCCCAAAAAACTGGGTTCACAAGTTTGCGAGCTTACAACTAAAAAGTAGGAAACATAGATAGTTTATATTTAGGGATATTAAACAAAATATACATGACCTTAATTGGTTAAACTCTGTTATTAATCCAATATAAACTTTTTTAAATACAAAGATTTTAATAGAGCATGGTCAAAACCCATTTGTCCCACTTTTCAAGGAACACCCCGATGTGTTGCAATTGCACATTGTTGTGATTTCGTCAATGTTTTGCCTTTACATTCATTCTTTACAAAGACTTGGGCAGTAAATAAAATTATCTTGGTCATATATCAATAATACAAGTTCATTATTTACATAAAACATTAACAAAAATGTTCTTTGTTATAGTCCGAGTTATTGTTAAGTTCTTTCGGAGAATAAACCCCATGCCGGGAATACTGCATCATGGAATTATTAGAAAGAGAATAATTCCATGACTGCATATAGCGCACAGTTTCATACAACGCACGGATGGTTTATTCCCTAAATCGGGACAAATGGGTTCTGACCACGCTCTATTCAAATCTTTGTATTTCAAAAAGTTTACATTGGATTGGTCTCCAAATTTACCCAATTAAGGTCAGGTATATTTTTTTTTGATATCCTTAAGAAGGACTTTCTGAGAGAATCAGGCACTATGGGAAAATCTGTGCAGATGGGGGTCAGCCAATTTTAATCATATTTTGGTGATTTAACATGTTTGGTCAAATATTCTCAAAAATCAGTATTAAAAATTCTGGCATACACCCTCACAGAAAATAGGAACCCCCCCTGGAATGGTCCCCTTGAACACTCTTCTCAGACCTGAAAAATACAGTTTTGTGTCAAATTTAGACTAGGGTTTCATACCTAAGATGAGGATCTACGAACTTCATCTTTTCTGCATAGGATGTTTTATCCTTTGTCTTTATCATGCATGCAGAAAAAAATGTTATCATTTGGAATATTCCATTTCTGAACAGGGGGGTGAGCCTATTTTTGATAATTTTCAAAAATTCAAAAAAATGTAATTTAGGTCTATTTTACTCTTGCATTGTACCAATCCCAGCAAAGTTAGAATATTGATCTTTGCTGGGAACAATGCCTCATCCAAGGTGATTGATAAAATGCATTCAAAACGACGGAGACTTTTACACTCTTAATAACTCCCAACCATTTATTACCCTAACTTTCAACATTAGTCAAATTCACCTGTGTCAAACCAATGGTAAAATCGTTGTATTTTCTCTCTATTACTCACTATTTCTTCAGTGAATTATCATGATATTGATTGCAAAATGTATGCAATACATTATAAAAGTATAATGATGTTGGATTGTTCCACTTTTGCCACAGGGGGGTACCATTAAAATATTCAAAAATCAGATGAAAATTCATGTTTTTGTAGGCATGTCAATCATTTTCAATGTGAAGGCAACACAGAGTATAGGAAGTAAAGATCCTGTTATTGCCTGTTGTTTATTGTTTCTTTTCAAATGTAAACGTTGTTGAGTGCCCTTGAATTGTTCCATTATATTCCGTAGGGGTGTGTTTTTGAATAGCAAATTGTGTTTTGCGACACTTTTAAGCAGATATCTGAGAAAGTCAGGCACTATGGGAAAATGTGTACAGATGGGCCAGTTTCAAACATATTTTGGTGATTTAACATGTTTGGTCCAATATTCACAAAAAATGACTTTTACAAAATCTGACATAGCCCCCTCCCAGAAAACTCGACCCCCCCCCCCCTTAAAATGGTCCCCAGGAACCTACTTTTCAGACCTGAAAAATACTGTTTCATACCAAATCTAGACTAGGGTTTGATACCTAAGATGAAGATCTATGAACACTATCTTTTGTACATATGATGTTTCATCCCTTGTCTTTATCACGCACACAGAAAAAAGTTGTTATCATTGGAATATTCCATTATCGTACAGGGGGGGGGGGGGTGAGCTTATTTTCGAAAGTGTTCGAAAACTCTGAAATGTAGGTATATTTTACAATGCCACTGTACCTTTCCTAGTGTAGTTAGAAGATTGATCTTTATCTTTACTGGAAGCAACCTCTCATCTAATAAAATTAATAAAATGCATTCAAAACGAAGGAGACTCAACTTTTTATTACTCACAACCACTTATTACCCCCCAACTTTTATATAACATTGGTCCAATTTCACCCGTATCATACAGGAAGTACAATCGTTGTATTTTTTCAGTATTACTCACTATTTCTTCAGTGAAATATCATGATATTGATTGCAAAAGACTACAAAATATATAAAATACATTTTAAAAGTATAATGATGTTTGATTGTTCCATTCTCACAGGGGTACTATTCAAATGTTCAAAATCAGATAACAATTCATGTTTTTGTAGGTGTGGCAATTCGTTCAATGAGAAGGCAACACACTGTATGTATTCAATATGTGGAAGTCTTGGTATTACTTGTTCTTTATTGTTTGTTTTAAACTGTGAACGTCCTGTAGTTTTGACTATCAAATGGTGTTTTGCGAAACTTACAGGTAGGCCTTGGCAGGCCTTCTTTAGATGATCGATATTGGCTAACATTTAGCCTAAATTGAATCTCACTGAAATTAAAGTGTGAATGTCGTTAAGTACTCTTGGATTATTCCATTATATTAAATAGGGGTGTAGGTTTAACTAGCAAATGGTGTTTTTCAACACTTACAGATACTTTAGATGATCGATATATTGACTAATATTTAGCCTAAAGTGAATCTCTAACTGAAAGTATATGTTTGTTCAAACATAGATCAGAAGTTCCTTTCTCTTTATAAAAAACGATAAATAACATATTGTGAAATAAGTTAAAAATGTCAAAATTTTCAAACTCTAACCATAAAGTGACTGATGAAATAGTAACAACTTTTTTTTAAAGAAATCTTTGAAAAGGGTATCATCCCGGGTATCATATTTGAGCAAACGTTTCGTTCCGGCATTAATTCATGTTGGGTAGTAAAACAGACTCGCTGTGCGGGAAAAGTGGCGAACCCCCCACAGCCATATATGGGGAGTCTGGCCCAAACGCTAATGAAAGAGAGATGCTCGGCGCGAGTCTTTACTTTTACTTTTTTTTAATGGAAATACTTCATGACTGTCAACCCGGAGTTGACGCTCATGTGTGTCGCAGCTCTATTAACAACATTATGTGCAGTGATCATAACAGTAGTCTAAATATAGACAGAGTAGTTTTGAATAGGCATTTTATGTCTTTGTAAATGAAAAACAAACAAACACCCCAACAAATTTATT
>CM069442.1:16752814-16877348 GCA_035610835.1 Ophiura sarsii | reverse complement strand
AGAGTTATTAGTTCATGAATTTGCAATTAACAAAGTACACCATTTCTTACTTATCTAAAGACACTCGTTGTAGGACCCGAACGCCGTAATATTTGCGAATTCAAAGATACTCACTGGCTACAGAAATCTGTGTAATAGCTAAAAACAAAAATGCAGTTTTGCCTTTTTTTCTGAAATGTATTGGAGTTATTGATTATTATGACAAATGGTGGTATGTTTTAACACATTTTGGCGTAAAATGTTTTACGTCACAGGCGTGTTTTAATAACGTTTCATCTCGACAAAGTGCTACGTCATTTGTTGGGGTAAGTGGTCCGAAGGGGTGTGGGGCAACTGGACCACCTGCAAAAACTTAATCAAAATTGTAAAATTCATTTTGAAAATGAGTTGTTAGTGTCAATAAAACATGACTCGGTATTGAAATGTGAATAGAATATGAAATAATTCACATTCTTTCAAGTTCTTACAATTTTGGGGCATTTCGGTCTAATACCACTATTTCTGATATTGAAGGATTACAATATGACATGAAATTGCTTTAGAATGGTTTAAAACCTCGGTATTATGAATTACATCTTTATTATATTTTGAATGGTGTCTGTAAAGGTATTTGCTATGACGAAATATCATGATTTATGTATTTTATCCATTGCTTTTTGTGTATATCAACCGTTGGGTCATCATTGTCATATTGACTAACTTCCCCTGTAACATGAAAAGCTGGCTAAATATCAAGATGGTTTATTATAAGTACTAAATGATGATTATATGAAGTAAATAAAATCATTAAAGAAAGGGGTATATATAGACAAATGTATGGGGCGTCTGAATATCACAACCATGTAACCATTTAACTAGGTTCATACCGTTTTATCTATAATAAACGTGCAGTCGAAAATTGTGCTTGCTTAGTACACCGTTAGCATGATTAGTATTACTGCTTTTTACACGTTATCAACGAAAACTGTATAAAACATGGGTTTCATGAGACCTGTATCCTTTTTACACGTTAAATAATATGGAAATGAGTTTGTAAAGAAAATACTCCTTAGTTACCGTGTTGTCAATCAATGATTTCTGTGTATTCTAACCGTTGGAACATATAGGACCAGTTGCCCCAATGATGGGGTAACTGGACCGTGCCAAGTAAAGTTTTTAGTTAGTGGTAATTGGCCTTTTGTTTGAATATTTTTTAACAGAGATTATATGTTATATGTAAACAGTTATGGGTGATATTTTCATAGCAATTCCATACATATTTACACGAGCTTTAAGCTTTTATATCATGAAATATGCTTAACCGGTCCAGTTGCCCCATCCTCCCCTAATTATCTTAGTGCGAATTCACTTTTTTAACCCCAAAAATTCTTGGTAATCAATTTTGATAAATAGCGATAGGCGAGGGGGCACTCGGGCAGTCCCAAAAAGTGCATATTTTGCCTTATACCATGTATACCCATCCATACATGAATACCTTTCCCTCCCCACCACTATCTACCCCGGGGACCGGTATAGGGCTATCAATTTAACAATGTTGCCCTCACAATTCATTCGGGGAGTTCATTGTACTCTGGATTTGACCTTTGATCGTGATTTCCATTGTCTGTTCAAGTCAAGTTATCAGTATGATCAACATACGGGGTGTAAACCTTTATTCTTTTTAATTCTGTAGAATATGACCGCACTGGTCTAGTGGATAGCACCAGTAGCGTAGCCAGGGTCACTTGTCAGGGGGGGGGGGGGGGGCAAAGGTATTTTTTCCCGGTGAGCACCAGTTCGACCCGGTGGCGTAAAAGGTAGCCCCAATTTTTTTTTTGGGCAGTCACCTCGTGAATTTCACGTAAGTTTGGGGGGGGGGGGGGGGGGGGGTTGAGGTCAAACAAATTCGCACGGTCCAAAAAAAATATCAGACAGTCAAAAAGTCGCGCCATTCCACCGGGTTTTCATCAGTTTTCTCTATAACATTTTTCTTTATTTAGCCGACTGCTGCAAAAGAAAAATCGACCCGCCAAATTTCCCCTTTTTAGCACACGCTACTGCCTTTTCCCTTTCCTTTCCTTCCCTTTTTCCTTTCCTTTCCTTCCTTTTCTCCCTTTCTTTCCCTTCCTTTACCTTCCCGATTTTCCACTGCCTTCCCGATTTCCCGGTCAAATTATTTTTCAGGGGGGGGGGGCACTCTGCACCCCTTGCACCCCCCTGGCTACGCTACTGGATAGCACGCAGGACTGGCATAACATAATACAAAGGTTGTGAGTTCTAGCCCCGCTACGGTCAACATGTTTGTATCCTTGGGCAAGGTACTTAGTCTCAATTGCCCCGTGATTCGGAAGTCACGTATAGAAATGGTGGTCCCGTGCTTACAGAGCAATACCCGAGCACGTTAAAGGTAACAGACTCTTTCGCGTAAAGAGTAGGAGATCATCCCGGTCTGTATCTGTTCACACACCTAACGGACCCCGATGAAAAAAGGCTTCAAACGAGGCTTTCTTGGGCTGTCCAGGGTCGTAAGGTCCAAATAAATAATACAAAAATACATAACAAAATATAGGTTTAGTTATAGGATGTAGACAGAAAGAGCAAACTGACAGCGACTTTGTTTGGGAAGCTTTATCAGGCTTGATATTTTCAAGGCGCGCCGGTTTTTTTTATAGTCCTAGGCCTATTTCAAAAATCATTAAATGTTCACTGTTATCTGCTTCTGCACGGGGAAAATTCACAGTTTGTCTAACGCCGTACCAAACTATAGCTATGCAGTAAATTGTAACCATCAAACAAAATACGTTTTAGGATTCGATTATTGGTACACCCTATCAATTTTATCAGCAAAGATAAAATAGGTATCCCCATTACTCAAAATGTCAGCTGGACTATCTATGTATAGTGTATCTTTGGTTTGTGCCGTGGGTATAATCTAAATTACATTTTGTAGGTTCATATTCCTCATGCATTTCTTTTCGATTCTAGACTCGAGTAATCGTTGCAGATTCTAGTGGTCTTGTAATTCTCATAATCAGTTGTGTTCATTTTAGTAACGACACTAAGGAAACTGTCCAGTGTACAACGCAGAACGTTTGATTTTCAAGGTAAGTAGATAAAATTCGACAGGTACAACAGGTACAACAAGAGTCTGGGTTCAAGTGTTGTCCTCTCAAAGAAGTTTTTGGAGCAACACCAGCATGCCCCCATGCCCATTGTCTCTCTTCATCATGTTCATATGACCAGTGGTGTTTTCACGCGAATCCGTCGCAAGTGTCTTCCAGCTTGTCCAGTCCACTGAGTGATATCCATACGTTGCATGCATTACCCTGATGACGTATTTGTCAGATCGAAAGTCTTTAAGAAAATGTATGTTGCAAGAGAGGCACGAGTACAATATTCCCTTTAACCTTTCTCTCCCCCTCTCCATCCCCTCTCCATCCCCTCTCCCTCTCCCTCCTTCCTCTCACTCCCCTCTCCCTCCTTCCTCTCACTCCCACTCCCCTCTCCCTCCTTCCTCTCACTCCCCTCTCCCTCCTTCCTCTCACTCCCCTCTCCCTCCTTCCTCTCACTCCCCTCTCCCTCCTTCCTCTCACTCCCCTCTCCCTCCTTCCTCTCACTCCCCTCTCCCTCCTTCCTCTCACTCCCCTCTCACTCCCCTCAACTTCCCCTCGACCTCCCCTCGACCTCCCCTCTCCCACCCTCCCCTCTGCGCAATCATGTATTATAGAACGGTCAGGGTTTCAAATATTTCCAGTGAAAAATTACAATTGATCTTAAAGGGGCATTAAGAGATGTGGTGGAGGCAGCGCCCTCAATTACAAAAATATATGATAACAACTGGGATTTATATAGTTTTACATTGTATTACATGTATGAACTTACACCTATAAGGATTAAGAAAAATGAGCCCTCTTTGTATAACAAAACATCGATTCAAAAATGCTGGTAGAGTCGCAACCAGCATTTTACATGGTTAAGGGGGGTATTCCAACATATTTAAAACATTGTTTTAATCAAGTTTTGCTGGGTTTCTTATAGTAGAAACAACAATAATGGCAATTTTTAATGTTCATCTTGAATTCTGAAGTAAATTAATTAAAATTAAACAAATTCAACATGACATTGTGTCCCTTTAACCATAGTACCTTTGTAAACTGTTTAAAAAACCTTTTCAGCAATCGTGTTGTGTTTCTCTCTAATAATTTCACTTTTTTCCTCTTCAAAGCAATTATTAAAGGTGGATGTTCCGATCACATGAACTTTGTTTGCCCATCAACATATTTTAATATTAGCTTAAGGAGAAACCCCATATTTTTCTCATAATATTTCTGTAAAATGTTTGGTACAAGATATTTTCCATTAAGATATTATAGGCTAAAATGCAGTGAATTACTGCCAAGGGTGGTTAACCACCCGGCCAGTCTGTGTTGCCTTATTACTCAATGGGCAACTTTCATGTCACCTTGAGCTTCTAAAATAAGAACTTTTGGAGTTTTACAACTCAAACTTTGGAATACGACTATTTTAAGGATGACATCATGTCAGAATAGAAAACATCAAGTTGAAAATCGGGCCAGCGATCGGAACATCTACATTTAACAAGAATAAACAAGGGTTCTTACTTTTGGGACACGCTGTAATCACAGGTTATAATGATAAATTATTATATGAACTGTTTATCTAACCCTTCCGACCGAATAGTCCGGGTTCAAACGTCCTATATCATCATGATCTTAGACTCATCGAAAGTTCTTATACCATAACCCACTTCCGCACTGATATTCTACTCATGGGATCCACCTATTAAACAACCATTTGAAAGCATCCTGTTATACAGGGTGTCCCAATTAACAAGCCTTTTCAGAATTTCAGGTACAACATATTGCAATGTGAAAATGAAAACTTATCTGGATAGAAAACATTCTATATACTAAGATGATTTATTAGTAACCACAATCAAACCAATTTGAGGCAGTGGCGTAGCTGGGATTTTTTTCAGGGGGGGGCAAGATTTCTGGAATTTTCGTAAAAGGTTGCCCCAAATTTTTTCCAAGTCACTAAATCGTGAAATTTCACGTAAGTGGGGGGGGGGGGGGGGGGGGCTCAAAAAATTTCGCACGGTCAAAAAAAAATCGCTCACAAAATTTCGCACGGTCAAAAAAAATCGCACAGTACATGTACTACACGTACTATTTTGCCTTATTTGACTATTTGGGCTAAATATACACACAAATAACCACCCGTAATCTCGGTCTTTTATCATTATTTTCCTATTTTCTTTTTTTTTCTCCTTTTAATTTTTTTTTTAGAGGGGCTGGGGGGGGGGGGGGGGGGCGGGGGCTCAAATGGGCTTTTTCCGTCAGGGGGGGCATTTGCCCCCCCTGCCCCCCCCTGAGCTACGCCACTGATTTGAGGTGTTTTTACTGTAAATACAATATTTATACAATGTCTGGGAGCCATGAAAAGAATAGATTGCCATGCTATCTACAAGTTAAAGCATCTATTAGTTTTTCATTAAAGGTCAACACACATTAGCGGTATATAACTTCCTGACCTTTGACCTAATGAAACTTATAGCTGCAAATATATATGGCAACTTATTCTTATGGCTTGTTGTATCCATCTGAACAATTTGAGACCATTTCTAGTCTTAACTAGACTTTCGGGACACCCTATATACTACCGTCATGATATCGCTCTCAGTTGTTGGAAAGATGCCCAATGGTCATCATAACCTTCAGATAATCTGTGGTTAACGTAGGAGTGCCATTGTTTGGGAATAACCCGGACGATGGGTTTAACTAATCGAGAAAAAGTAGTTAATGGTATATTTCTGTCCCGATCACTATAACTGAACGCAGGCAGTTTAGTTAACGCCAAACAGCCATTCGTGGAACTTTACTTTCGCATCTTCCCAGAGATTCATGCTTTTGTAAAGCCAAGGTAAAACACAAGTAATACCAAATTGGTACCATCAGATTTAGTGCCTGCAGATTGATTCAGAACTCAATCCACACAAACGGGTCATCGCATTATATTACAGGTGCGGCTATTAACTTATTATAGGTAAGTTCTTCTCGTACAACTTCAAAATTCACATTGACAAAAAAGAGTTCCGTTTGTTTTAACGGTGTGCCGTAGACAGTCTGTCTTTCCTTGAAGATTATTGTAGAGGAACTGAACTACCGCACCTTATTTTATGCATGCTAAATTAACGTAAGGGGAGGGGAAACTGGGAAACGTTTTGTATTGTAACACAGGGCAATATATTTATGTTTTAATACAGGTTAACTAACTAATATTGTGAAAATGGATAATTGCCTTTGGATTTTGGTGATTTGCGTGATAGCATTCGCTAATGGCATGAGCATCACGAATACATCACAAGCTGAGATCATGATTGAGGAAAACAACCAAGACACTACCAACCTCCTCATGCACAGTATATGTGGTAAGTCTTTTATATGTGTTCTATCTAAACTCCTCACAAAAAGTATCGAGACACTTAAAAATGAGCCAATAATTAACGGCTCGAAAGGGTATGGATTAATCGAACCCAGTGCATAATTTTGTTCTGCGTATTTTGACACCTCGATTATTGAGATACGATGTTGCGGAGCGGAGTTATTGTCATTTCAATGGTCGTAGTGACAATCATCCCTATCATGCCTATAGAGAATGATCAGGTTTATGCTTTACACACGTGTACAAAAATGCTTCTTATAGGGATGATTGTAACTTTTGAAACTGGACCTACGACCATTGAAATAACAATAACTCTACTCCGCAACCTCGTATCTCAACAATCGAGGTATCAAAGTATGCAAAATAAAATTATGCACTGAGTGATTTGCTTCGATTAATCCATACCCTTTCGGGCCGTTAATTATTGGCTTAAGTATAATTTACTTTTCAACTCAGAGACGCCCTTGTTTAAGCGTATGTGCCAAATATATCAAAATTAATCGTCAACACATCAAAAGAACACTTATTATAGGCGTAGCCTAATGGAAGTTTGACTCCTCCCCATTTTTACAATCGACCAATTGAATTACCATAACAGTAACTTTAATCTTAACAAAAATGGTTCAACTTGTGACCTGTTGTCCTCTATTATGGAACCCTGACAAATTGAAACCTCAAAATTGATTCTTAAAATTGAAGAACTCTGAAAGGATCTTAATTAAAATAAACCAAAATCTGTCTATATAATTATGTTAAAGTACTGTTCACAAGGAAAGGGTTTTTAAAGAACACAACGCGCGCACTTATAAGGGGTTGGTTATTTTTTGTGTATGTGACGTTATAGCGAATTCATGTTGATTATCTTATTTCAGGTGTTATCGATCAAATAGACATAGCAACCGATGGAAGTGAACCGACGTATGATATTCCTGGTAAAACTATTCATCCGTATCCATCCATTATCCATCCCGCCCAAATTTATCTTACCAAATTGACACAGGATACACGTATGTCGACTTTGGCGGGATTATTCATTTTACCAAGTCGACATGCAATTTTTATAAGTCGACTTGGTAAGATCATCATCTTAATCTTACCTTGTTGACATACAATTTTTACTTTGTCGATTTAGTGAGATAAATTATCTTTACACACGCCGACATACTGATTGATACTTGTCATATTGTCAAGATATATTATCTCGCTATCGCACTTATAGGATGGCGCTTAGATGCTTCCGTACTACGGTACTTCTCTGTTGATGCGATCATGGTGTAACATGGTGCTTGATGTTGTTGTTGTTATTGTTGTTGTTACTGTTGTTGTTCTGTTGTTGTTATTATTATTATTGTTGTTAATATTTAATGTTTGTTGTTACTTTTATTGCTGCTGATGTTGTTATTGCTGCTGGTGTTGCAAATACCATTATTATTGTTCATTATCATCAAAAGAAGTAATTCAGTTATCACCGACCACTGTCACTTTCAGGCTTTATTTGCAGATTAGATAGATTAGTTTTATAATAAAAAGAGTTAACACTTGCATATATTTTAATTTTATGGATTTTTAATAACGGATCGATAGCTTCAGTCGTCACTGCAATGGCGTTATCGTTATGAAATTGATTGTGCTTGTGCATTAGGAAAATAACTATCGAGCCCAACTTGCGTTATAATTATATAGAACAAAACACCATATTTACAAAAACGAATATACTGCCATCTCTCAACATGCAATTTTTAAAATTCCCGCGGCGATCAAAAGTCCCGGTGTCGATGCAGTCATAGTTATACAATGCATGCTGCGCAAATTTGAGCACCGATAACCATGACGTCATCGACACCGGCAATTTCGATCGCGTTGGGAGCTATCATAATTGGGTTAGTCAGAGATTGGGGTAAACAGGATCTCCGGGCGTATAGCATACAGTCCGCAAAACAGGCCCGCAAGACACTTTTTTCAAAGGGGGGGGGGGGGGGGGGGGGGCGTTTTCAACAACATGTGAGTGAAATATGTGCGCGTAGCGCGCGAACATTTTCGAATTTGCACCTATTTTTTGCACGATCGAGGTACATTTTGGCTCTAAACAAGCTTGTAGCAAAGAATATTGCATTTTGGGAAGACACCGATCGCCACCACCACCCCCCCTTCTTACGGGCCTGCAAAATAAGTAACTGACCAGGTAATAAATATGCTCTCAACTCCAAAACTATAACTCCTACGTAGAAATATTAGACAATAAAGTTGTAAGGAAATGTCTTGTCTTTAATTTGAGATATTACATGTGAAGATTGAATAAATATTTACTCGGTTATGTGCCCTAAACCAAAACAAAGGCCGTTTTTCATTTTAACATTTCGTTCTTCTACACTCAGCCTCGGACTACCAACAGGCAGATTATTGATTAACTGGTAGCGACAACTCACTGGTCGATAGTAAGACGGGGATTGGGGATGCATCGATTGATCAATGCAACCCACCTGTCACATGTCCCGCGTGTTCAAATCCCAGTGTTAAAATGTAAACTACACTTTGTTCTATCCTTTTCAATGTCGCGTTCTTAATTATCAACCGATCTTAATGACTAATGTATCAAGTTAAAGATGAGAAATTTCTTTACAACTTTATTGTTTAATATTTGTATGTAGGTGCTATAGTTTTGAAGTTAGATCAGTTACTTATTTTGAGGACGGTATCCACGTATATGGCGTGAAAACACCACATATTGAGGGTGAATTTAGCACTACCAGTAATTAACTGAGTCCGCGTGTAGAAAATTCGAAAATGGAAACCGTATACTTTATTTTACTTTTAACCCCGTACTGTAAACTTCCTTGATATCAAGATATTCTTCACATGTAATATCTTAAATAAAAGAGAAGACATTTCTCATCAACTTTATAATTTGATATTTTTAAGTTATAGAAACACATTTATACCTATAGTAAGTTACTTTTTTGATCCGTTCTCTGAGCAACTTGTAGCAAATAACCACGCAATTAAACTCCATGAATAAAATTACATTTGAGCACTCATTATATTAACTAGCGGGCACCAGCGCTTCGCGCTGGACCCGCTAGAAGATTTCACGGGGAATAAGTAAACAAAGCGTAAGAAAATTTGATACAATAATATCAAGAACATGTCCTATACATGTATACATAATCCAGACGGGGCCCTAAATAATCCGAATATCGCAGGTGCTTTTGATAATCCAGGTTATACATTGCCTTAATCTAGGTAGGCCTACGTTTGTGTTTCCAGATACCTATGTAGGCCTCCCATGAGACCTGAAATGCAGGTACCCGTTGTCCCATTATATCCAGGGACCCCATAGGCCTAAGCCCTACCCCCTAATCCAGTTACCCCAGGTGCCCGTAATAATGCACTGGATACCACATAATCAAGGTAGGCCCACTGCAGTGTGCCGTTATCTCGAGATACCCAGGTGCCCTTACTTTACTTTATCATAGTCAAGTAAATTAAACGCGGGTGCCGAAGACAGCGGACAGTAGAAGTCATATCACAATAGGCAGAGGTCACTCAGTAATATCAAAGCGTTATAAATGTTTATATAAATATCAATCAAGAGTATGTCCTTAAATAATTCAGGTACTAAGGTGCCCTTGATATAATGTAAGTGACATGGTGCCCTTAATACACCATGAGCGGAATATATGTACGATTTATGATCAGAAATGTAAATCTGCAAGAAAATCTACTTTCTAAAAAAAATCACGAATAGAGGGCGCTCTCTGGAAAGGATCACATAATATGCCTTTAACATATGGTGCTGGTGCAAGTGTCGCCACTGCCCATATGCACATCTGTATCCAGGTAATTCAGTAGGCCTACGTTCTGAGCGTTATAGTTTTATGGTCGGTCGTTTAGTTTTATGGTCGGCGGAGTCTATCATCAAGATCACTTGTACCATTCCACGCTTGTACTTGAGCACAATGTGTGCCATCCGGGTTTTGTTTGGCCTATTTACATTAAAAATACATTATTCCTCCAATAGGCATGTAGGGGCTTAACGTATAGTATATGTAGTCCCTTTATCATGTTTGCTGTGTTCTATAAAGCCTCCCGAGATACTACTGAGTGTACACCCTTAAAATCCAGTTATCACAGGTGGCCTACCTGCGCATAGTATATCCAGGTAATTTGAGACTCGTTTTATAGTGAACCCCGTAATCCAGATACCACGGATGCCCTGAATAATCCAGACACTCTATAATAATCATGATAATGTACCACACGTTCCGTTTATCCAGATGCCCTATGTGCCCTTATATCCAGATTATCAAGTGCGGAAAGGAGGAGGTGGCTTTAGGGTACACTATTAGAAAAAGGGTGCTTCAGAGGGGTTCTTGGCTGTCCCGTATAATGGTTTAAAGGTTCTTTGATTTTAAAGGCCCCAAAAGGTTCTGTAGAGAACCTCTAGAGGTTCGAAAGACCAATGTTTGCCCATATTTTGCCTATTTTGAACCTTGAAATGGTTCTTTTTGGAACCTTTTAAGGTGATATAAAGGGTTCCATACGGGACAGCCAAGAACCCCTGAAGCCTGAAGCATCCTTTTTCTAAGAGTGTACGGACTGCCTGCTTTCACTCTGCTCCGTTACAATGTGCACGGTTTGCGCCACAAACGCGTACACTTTTGGCTGCGTCATTACGTGTGCGCCGAACCGCGTGCGCCATGCTAAACGCGGTCGCGCAGCACAACATAGAAACGGTTGACATGGTACTGCCAGTTTCTTTATCGTTAGCAAACGTCGCTTTCATCTATGTTACTAATGTGAAAGTGTCACTTTAAGATCTGTGTAAGAGTTTTTGTTTACATTTAGAAAATGTCGTGAAATATTTTTATTTGTCGGACGTATAAATGCTTGTTACTATGTGATCTTTAAGAATAACAAACAGCCGCATACAGAAATGTAGCTATATCCCCGAAGAAAATATTTTGGGTGAAGACCATATGTCATCACTCACTCCGAAAACCACAATTTGTGTCCGAACAGTAGCTACCCGAGTAAAATAAATTCAACATTTTGGATTTTCACATGTGATCCTTTCTGCGCATGTCTGAAAACGGGAAAAAACGGGTATTGAACTATCTAATTAGCTCGTGTATTAGAGGCGCAATTACCACGCTTTTTCAGTTGAAGAGGGACGCGAGTGCAAAATTATTATTGAACTATCTAATCAGGCGAGGGACCGAAAATTAGTATATAGATATTAATATTAATAGGTATGACCGGTAAGGTATATTATTTATTAATCATTATTTTATCATTATAATATAGGGGCATCATCTAACGAATTAATATCGGAGATTAATGGCGCGTATCAGAAGGCTACTCAATGGCTCTTGTCTCAGCGCAACCAAGACTGGGGGTGGCCACTGTTAAGCACTGCAACAGCTATATTAGCACTGCAGAACACAAATAGCAGTTGGTATAGTAAAGGTACGGGTGACCTGACAGCTCAGCTCAGCATTAAGCAACTGGAGATCGAACTTTTGGCTGAACTTTCTAGAGCTAAAATGTAAGTTCATGTATGCTTGACTCTTCACTAAGTAGATACTGAATGCCGGAAATCAGGCTGCGAAGCAGCTTGTTTACAATTGTAATGTTAATTGGCTGCGCACGATGGGGCCTGGTCATGCGCAAATCCCATCAAGCCAGTGTGATACGTGTAACCCACTTTTGTGCCTAGACTGTTTTAAAATTACACTTTACTCAATCTAACTTGATAATCGCAAGAGACCTCAGGGAAAGACCGAATATTTCTGGACGCATTTAGTCGTGTGGGGTTTCCATGGGGTTTCCACACCCACATTGCAAATTACGGACAAAACTACCTGATGCCATGCCATCGTTTCCATAAAGAGAGGTGCCCCGGAGAGGTAGCCATGTCAAGGATGGGTAGTGGAACGTCCGTCACTGTTGATTTCAGCTTGCAGAATGAGCGATTTGGCGCGCACATACATAAAATAGGGAAACTTATAAAAATGTGTAAATCTGAGTGTCGTCTGTCTCCCGGGGTCTGTCTCTGTTGAATCATTTGTTTGTTGATGACATACCATCAACGTATAGAAAACGGGTATCTTAACCCCCAGGGGTCTACCTGTCTATCTTACAGTGGTTCTGATTGGTTTATTAAAAGATGTACTCATATGAATATCCAATTCAAATGCAGCTTGTAAAATGTTTCACTCCCATCTTTATCACACTCTCAGAACAAAGGTTAAAATCTTTAACCATGTTGGTTAAAATTTTAACCAACGGGAGGTTACCAGGTGAACCACACAATTGGTTGGTTAATTAAAACCGTAACCAACAGCTGTTGGTTAAACTTTAACCTGTGGTTGGTTACAATTTTTAATCATTTGTTGGTTAATATGTTTTAACCAACAGTGGTTGGTTAAACTTTAACCTGGGGTTGGTTACAATGTTTAATCAATTGTTGGTTAATATGTTTTAACCAACAGCAGTTCGTTAAAAAATGTTGGTTAAACATTTATTTGTTTCGCTAAACTTTAACCCAGACAACATTACAATATTGATGTTTCATCGGCCCATTATTGGCTTTCAATATTGGCGGCAACCCCAGAACCAGGACCAACTTTGGCAAAGGGCAAGGGACAGGACAAGGCAAAGGACAAGGCACACGATCCTAGCCAAAAGGCCGGTCAGCGATACCTTGTAAAAACGGCCGCAATTGTTAGACCACGTCAGAATTCGTATATGAAATCAATCGTGTTATTCCCCCCTCCCCTGGTCCGCGGCTGTCTGTGTGTGTAGAGTAGAGCTATCAGTTGGTTGCCTGTGTGTAGAGCTATATCAGTCGCCGGACCGTGAAAATTGCCCACCGGTCGCGGTGGTTTTTGTTAGGTGAGGTAAGGTGAGGTGGAATGGGGTGTGGTTGGATGGGGTGGGGACGTGGGGTGGTGTGGTGGGATGGGGTGGGGTGGTGTGGTGGGATGGGCAGGGGAAGGGTGGGGTAGGGAGGGTGGTAGGATAGAGGTTGGGGAGGATAGAGTAATATCGGGCGGCCTAACACGATTGATTGCACATACAAATTCTTACGTGGTCTAAATAATGTGCGCAAAATATTTTCACGCCATTGAAATTCTTTGGCGGGAATCTTGTTTTGACCTATTGTTGGTTAAAATTATGTTGCCTTAACCAACGTTGAATAAACTAAAAATGAATTATAATTTTACTCTTTAACCAACGCAGTATTAAAAGTAATTTTTAACCAACGCTTCATTTTTAACCAATGTAGTATACTTTTTAACCAACATTCTTTTAACCCATGTTTTTTTAATACCTGTTCTGAGAGTGCAGGGATACAATTATTCTAACAATGTCTCTCATTGGTGCAATAAATGAAGTATCCATCTGTTTAACCAATCGGCCGGTAGTTCTCAGGGGGTTAAAGTTTGATATGTAGGTAGGTCATCTATATTTATGTATCGAGTTCGTCATGTCATTGTAAAGACCACATGACTGATTAGTGATTACCTCCACATTTTGACTTTCACAAAATAACCATTCTTAAAATAACATATTCCACGTAAATTTGTCCAATTTGTCTTTGGATGAAGTATGCAATCATGTTAATCTGTTGTTGATGATGTGCATCCACAATACATCTTATTATATTTTAGCGTGGATGGAAATGCTAGCAAAAAAAAGATTCGCGAATTACCTAACTTAACACCGGGAAATCTAGCCTATTACATCATGGCACTTAACTCTACCTGCCATAACGTGACGAATTTCTATCAGAACAATTTGGTGGAAGTTTTGGAAAACAGCATGGACAATTTTCCCCAGCCGTAAGTATGCTTTCTGTTTGTTTGGTTTATTTGTCTTGTTGTGACATGTATTTTAATTTTAAAAAACCCAGTTGATTCCCTAGTACTGTAGATAAACATGATTCATCATTGTAACAGAAGTATATATTGCGTACATTATAGTGTCGCTTTATTTGTTTGTTCGTTTGTATATCTAGTATAACTTAAGGCCTACTTCTTATCTTTGAAAATTACATTCCGATGAGAATACAATTGGATCATAATGACTATGAAGGGAACCGGATGCGTGACCACGTAAATATATATGACACAAGAGCTAAGAATCTATATTAACAGAAATAGCAGATACTAATGTAATGTAAAGAATAAACAATAAAAGCGCTTAGAAGTTTAACTCCCAATCAATCCCAATAAAAAAGGGTCCATTAGTAACATGACATGCAGTTTTATGTAATTTTTGAGATTCTTAATTTTAGGATATTTTGATAGGTGAGGATTGAGGGCGTTCCCTGGAAAAGATCACATAATATGCCTTTAATCACACTCTGTTTCCATTCTGTTCATGTCCTTTTTAGTAACTTCAACAACTATTTCCAATACGGACTGGCCCTCCTAGCGTTGTGTCAAAGTGGTGCGACCATAAAAACTCGCTACATCAGAGAAATTCTGCGCGACGGAAATTACAGATACGGAACTGGTACAGTATAATCACAGATAGAAACACAACATAACGCCATATTACGAGGTCATTCAATAAGTTCTACCTCCTACCTCATACATTTGTTATTAATTATGACAGTCTTATGAATATTACACAATTGTAGCTTGGAACCTCGGCTACAAATTCATTGTAAATTGATCTGAGTAATGGTTGCACTTTTTTGTAGATGCAGTGAAGATCAAAGTTCCATTTAGTGTGACGGAAACGGATGCAAAACCGCAAAATATGGCCGAATTGTCCTATTATAACCGTTCTAAACAATAAATGCGACTGATTTTTAGGGGATCAGATGCCCTCTGATAGCCAGAACCAGATCAGGACAACCATTAAGTTTACCCCTCCGCTAGAGAACCACACAAGTCATATTTGATTTAAGAAATAATAGATCTTCAATATACAGGACTAATTGGAAGTATTTCAAGTCTCTCGAAGAGATAATTATCTATCACTATCAGTGACGTGACCTGATTGACTATTCTGAAGGTTGCACATAAGGAAAACTCATAAAAGTGACTAGTATATGTTAAAGCATCACTGTGGCTTGACTTGGAACAAACGACATTTTGACTGATTAGCAGTATTACAGTATGCCAAAACAATATAGCATGTTATACTAAGGGAGAGCGGGGAGTGTTCGTCCCATTTTCATTTGAAGAGATCTAGAGACGCCATATTTAAAGATTGAACCGGCTATTGATATTATTTGACATATTGATATATTGGCTACATAGGACCATGATCTCAGTATTCTAGGCCTTACTATAATGGCAAGAGTAAATGATAAAGACAGGTGTCTCGAAAAGGCGAACTTGCCCGACGCCGGGGAGGTTCGCTACTGGTTGTGCAAACATTTTCTCTAGCTTTGACCGCATCATAACAAAAGTGAATCAGATATCAATTATAATTTACTATATTTACCATAAATATGTATAGCTATTCAGAGCTATATAAATAATCATGCAAATGTCGTCAGACTGACATTCATAGCGAAGTTATGGATGAGGAGGTAGAACTTATTGAATGACCCATGCTAGTTTTACATAACGCAACGCAACGCAACAACTCAACATAAAAACGTTTTCCATTGGTATTTTTTATTAATGTTGTGGATAAAATGTAGGATAAGTGAAAGGTGTTTTTTTGTTGCAATAGCAACATGGATGGAATGTGAGGAACCCACAGCACATGATTACAGCAGGAAATGTTCTCACCTCTCACAGTTACACACCTGCGTCCTGCAAGTTGATCAAATTTATGGTATTGTGAGTTATGTGACCAAAACTTTGAAGCTCGAAGATAAAACTTTTGGGACATCCTGTATTTATATTGTATTATCATGACCATTACTGCAGATGTTTACTCAATGGCTTTAATGGCGATGGTTTGTATACGTGACGACGTGAAGGAAGGATATCTACGCAAGTATGAGAAGAAAATTGAGCGAAGTATTGGCTATATATTGTCCAATCAGAATACAGATGGTACATTCGGCAATCCGATCACAACGGCGCTGGCAATTCAGGCAAGTATAAATGCATCCACAAGAAAGACTAAAACACTTTCAACGCTGCGGCAGGTGTCTGCAGACGACATTTCCAAAATGTCCCAAAATGTTTCAAAAATATCGCAATTATTGAATTTCATTACCATTTGGAACCACCATGAGAAATGCATTGAAATAAGTACAAACATGCCTGGTATTCAATGGTTCAGTAATACTTGAAAGTTGGGAAAGGTTTCTGGAAAATCTGTTTTGTATATATAGGCCTATTGTAAAACCAAGCCGCGTGAAAAGTGTTAAGTACAGCGTGTCCCCCAAGTGGATCCGAAACGGGATAGCTGATAAACCAAACCACATGTTCATGATGTTCGAACCCGAAAGGATGTACCCGACTCTGTGACATTTGGACCGATAAATTGGAAACTTTTTGCTAGGCCTATATATGCTATACGTCTCTACGGTGCGTGGTGTTTTACTACAGGCCTACAGGTTGAAAACCATTATCTCCCCGCACTGGAAAATAGTCCTCCATCGCATCAATTGACTTTTACTTGAGCCGAAGCTAGCGAACAATTGTCATTAGCGCCAGACCTCCGTATACATGTATTATAGGTCAATACTCAACTTGACGCAAATAATTGGATTGATAATACTGGTAAGGTAAGAGTCCTTTTATCGGACTCAAACACTGTGCATGTGTAGGCTCAGTATAAGTGTTGGATTTGTATGAAATTGTAGGAAAAACATTTTGACTCTCGCCCAATGAAAATTCAATGCGTATTTAGCCATACAACTTGAAGCATATATTTGGATTGATTGATCTCAGGGTTGGAGTCCTTTTATCGGACTCAAACACTGTGCATGTGTAGGCTAAGTATAAGTGTTGGATTTGTATGAAATTGTAGGAAAAACATTTTGACTCTCGCCCAATGAAAATTCAATGCGTATTTAGCCATACAACTTGAAGCATATATTTGGATTGATCTGGTTGGAGTCCTTTTATCGGACTCAAACACTGTGCATGTGTAGGCTATGTATAAGTGTTGGATTTGTATGAAATTGTAAGAAAAACATTTTGACTCTCGCCCGCATTGAATGAAAATTCAATGCGTATTTAGCCCGGTATTTGGGTCATTCTTCGGTAAATGTTACATTTCAAGTTTTTAAAAACTCGGTTTTAAATTTCGAATTTTTCTAGCTTTGAATATTTGTTCACAAAGATAAACATCTGTACCATATTAAAAACATGTTTGGCGCAATCTTTACGGATATTTAATTGATTTTTTCTCTTATGCTTACAGGTTGGTCACATACTATAGTCATCTCCGTCACGTTTTTAGTATAAAAATTCATTAGAAAATATAAATGATTCGAGACTAGAAATTTCCATTCATGTCTCAAACTATAAAATAAAAGAGTATTCTGCTCAAATAAATTCAAATATTTGAGTGTCTCAGTATAACATACCGATTTTATAACTTCGCAAAAGTTTACAACCCCCCAAAATAGCGATTTTTGGTAAAAATGTTGACTGTCACTTTATTTTTCATCGACACCCTCTTAGATAACATACATTTCAGTTAAGTTAGTATGAGAACACTATTAATTTATAAATTACAACTGATAATCGTGTTCAATGCTGTATTATTTTACAAATTATGAGTATAAAATACTCATGTGACGGAGATGACCTGCATGTAAAGTCATATCCGTCACGGTGCCCGGTCATCTCCATCACACAGAAAATCAACGAAAATGTGACGGAGATGATGGAAAATGACGTGACGGAGATGACGATTTTAAGTTTTGGGCCGGTATAACTTCGCCGGAAAAGTATGTCTAGCAGTCTACTTCACGGGTATCATTAGTGGTCACTACTCTTATTTTACCAGTAATCCTAAAAATCCAATGAATACATATTTTCAATTGATTCTATAGCGTTCGGAGATGACACTGAATAAAAATATTCACATACAATGTTTCAACACAACCCGATTTTTGATGTACTGCTAAATAATAGCGCGTACTAACCTTGCGTGTGTTAAAGTGTATTTGCGGCAAGTTCAAACAGTCAAAGCAGTGTTTCTATTCTCCTTTTATTTCGAATGACATGGTGCTGCATAAGGCCCGTGACGGAGATGACGCAAAACACAGGGACAGAAATTTACCGACAAAAACTGGTAAATTAAGCTCCAATAGGCATATAATTCCATAATTGGCTGGATGAAATACGTTTAAATTGTTAATAACTAGCGTTTATGAGTATTTACATGAAAAAAATCCCCTTCACAAAATTAATATGGCAATCGGAAATTTTACGCGTAACCATCGGGACATAGGTGTTTGTAGGGTATTGGCATCAAACATTTGACAAATGTTATATAAAACAAGGTATTTAAAAAAAACTGGACGGGGGAGATACAAGACTGTTGAAAGTTCAAGAACAGACATTAACAAACAGCGTTGCTACTATGTTTCCTAACAATTTAACTCTAAGGGATTCAAAAGTGTTTTTGATATCAAATGAAAGGTCCCATTTCTCATTACACTGATGATGCCCTTAAATCTAGAATAGGGTCAACAACCTTTAAGACGTATGGTTAACATTGATGAAGAAGTTGGATTGGGGTAATTAAAGTTGTATGGTGGACACCGAATCATTCAGAAATATTATAAGGACACATTGAGAAATAGGTTATGTAAAACTTTTTTTATGAAAGACTGGTACCTTCTGTTTAAAGTTTGAAAATGAAAATAGGCTTATCCATTTTATTTGCGGCGGTTTTAGACTTTGCTAAACATGCTCAGCATTATCAGTCCCGGTGCTAGACACCGGGCATCAGTGCACGCAGTGTACGTATACAACACACTGACCCATCTGCAGGCCGTCAGCTACGCGGAAATCTCTGCACAACGCATGTATACCATACGCCAACATTTCCACCCTGAAAGTACGTTGTACTGCATTGCACTAACAGTGCATGGCAAAGGTCGAGGGGTTGTTGCCATATCATTGGGCTAATCATATTGAAGGGTTCACCTAGACTGTAACTCTCAGCCGCCCTCTTATGTCGCTATCTTGCAGGCTCCGATATTTGTACAGCTTTAGCGTCCGTACGGTAATATTGATGACTGGGGGATGTAGCCTAGGGTTCGCCATAATCATTGGGCTAATTGCGAGACCAAGGCAACACGGAACAAAGAGGCCGTGGACTCAGTGACTCAGTATATTACTAAATCATACAAAATAGCATCCAAATAGCTTAGTATATTACTAAATGGCATCCAAATAGCTGAAATAACTTACTGTGTCCTCTTACCTTCATATTATAACAATATCAATTACATTTTACAACAAAATCGCTTCAGAAGATGATTAATGCAAGTTATTAATATTAGCAAATGCCGCGAATTTTAGGGGTTTGTGAAAAGGTTACGACTTAGAAACGTCGTTTCAAATGACGGGGTCGCTAATCTCCCCCGTCAAAAATAATTCTTCAGCCTTTTATGATTTTATTATGATGGGGAATATGTTTATGAACAGAAATATACTAAAAGAAGTATTCAAGTGTAACGAAATTACCAGATATAGGATATCAAAGTGTCGGGACATGAAATGTGACATTTACTGAAGAATGACCCATTTAGGCTATTTGATAATAGTATTGGCTCACCAATTTTGGGACCAAATTCTTGGGACACGCCTTACGAGAAGAAAATAAGCACGGCATTAATAACATGATATAAAGAAGATACAAGTATCCCGACAAGTATTAAAGTAGTTCAAAAAGATTTCCGTACGTAAAAAAATGCAACCGAAATAAGACGTTAAATTTATGTTATGGGGTCTTTATACATGTCTAACTTGATTCGGTGTAGACAATTCTAAACCAACGAACTCTATACCTACTGTATATAACTTGAGATATCGGTGAATAATATCCGTTTTTAAAACGCCATTGCTAAAAATGTACATAAAATACTTTCGGCAATTTCCAAACAATTATATCACTTTGCATCGATTATTATTTCACAAAATATCCCTCTGGCGATGTTGATATCTCAAGAAGAAAATATAATGATCTCCCTTCGTCAACATCGCGGTACAAGTTACAACGTTTCTTCAGTCCCTAAAAAGTGTAGATGGTCGTTTCTTAGGTTACTATTCTTTTCTCAAGTCTGAAGACTGCATGATAGCAAAATTGTTAACCCCCAGAGTACTACCAGCCGTATTGGTTAGAAAGATAGATACATTTATTGCGCCAATCAGAGACAGTGATAGAATAATTGTATCCCTGATAAAGATTGGAGTGAAATATTTTACAAGCTGCATTTTAATTAGCTATTCAAATGAGTACATGTACAGCGTGTCCCAAAAAACTGGGTTCAAAAGTTTGCAAGCTTGTAACGAATTAAGTAGGAATCGTGGATAGTTTATATTTATGGATATCAAACAAAATATACCTGACCTTTATTGGGTAAATTTGGAGACTTATCCAATGTAAACTTTTTGAAATACAAAGATTTGAATAGAGCGTGGTCAGAACCCATTTGTCCCGATTTAAGGAATAAACCATCCGTGCGTTGCATTAAACTGTGCGTTATGTGCAGTATTCCCGGCGTGGGGTTTATTCTCCGAAAGAACTTAACAATAACTCGGACTATAACAAAGAACATTTTGTTGTAATGTTTATGTAAATAATGAACTTGTATTATTGCAATGTGACCAAGATAATTTTGTTTACTGCCTAAGTCTTTGTAAAGAACAAAATGCAAAGGCAACACTTTGAAAAAGTCACAACAATGCGCAATTGCAAAACATAGGGGTGTTCATTGGAAAGTGGGACAAATGGATTTTGACCACGCTCTATTAAAATCTTTGTATTTCAAAAAGTTTATATTGGAATAATCACATAGTTTAACCAATCAAGGTCAGGTATATTTTGTTTGATATCCCTAAATATGAACTATCCATGTTTCCTATCTTTTTAGTTATAAGCTCGTAAACTTTTGAACCCAGTTTTTTGGGACACGCTGTATATCTTGCAATACACCAATCAGAACCACTGTAAGATAGATCGGTAGTGCCAAGGGGTTAACTTTATTTGTTTTTGGAAATGGCTCCTTTTACTTTGTTCTTACCACCTTTTCGTATTATGAAACTTGTTGTCATTATTTCTCTAATTAGGCTTTGGCGGCCGCCAATGCAACATCTACCAACGGGAACTGTGAGAATGCCTTACGCAGTGTGCTCCTCGCTCAGCACGAGGATGGACACTTTGGTAGTCAGGGAGGCACCATTCAGATCCTACCATTCCTGGCTCACAAGACATTTGCTAGCGTCAAGGAAGTGGATCCAAATTGTCAGGATCTAGATCACACTCAAGGTATATATACTTGTAATCCTACTCTCTAAATGTAAAAGAGTGGTTTTCCATTCTTTCAAGGAGTTAAACGCATGCAAGGACAACACGTTTTTGAGTGAGAAAAACACTCTAAAAGGAGAGAAAGGGGATTTTATATGACAATGTTCCACTCTATTGTGAGTGAAAAATTAACTTTCACGCTCATTTTAGAGTGGACATTTTCCACTCTAAAACGGGTTGTCTTGCGTTTCACTCTCTTCACTCCTTTTCGAGTGAATTTCCACTCTTTCCTTTCCACTCGTTTTACATTTAGAGAGTACAAGCGATATTCGTTTTTACGACGCATACATAATTCAATTATTAAAATGTTACAGATGTTGAACTGTAACATAATGAAGTAGGCTACAATATAGTGCAATCGATTAAAAAGATATACACGTTATAAGTTTAAAGTTGGGATTGACTTGAATCTTATATAAAACAACGTATCAATGTTGGCCAGATTGATATTATCCCTAAGGACCATGTTCGAAATCTCCGACGGGAGTTGTCTTCGATTCGGGGCTCCGAATGTCTCGACACATTAACAATATCTGCTATTAGAAAGATTGGTAGCATGAACTACATAACGCCGCCTGGTCCATGCCTTTGTAACATCAAGACTCGACTGCTAAAACAGTTTGTTGTTTGGACTGCCAGACTCGGACATCTAGCTGCAACGCGTGCCAAATATTGCTACAATAATTGTCTGTAAAGCAAAACGAGGAACACATAAGCACCTCACCTTCGTCGACTCCACTGGCTCCCCATCAACAAATGGATTCTCTACAACATTCTTCTTCTGACTTTCAAGGCCATTCACGATCTTGCTCCATCATCATAGGCCTATATCTGCGAACTTTTGCAACACCATAATGCAAATCGCGTTTTACGCTCGGCATTACAATTCCGCCTCCCCACCACGTTCCTATCCCGGTTCCTATCATCTACTTCGTCATCGGTACGATCGCGGCGCCTAAATGTTATTGAATCATTTGCCTTTGACTGTTAAAAATGCCATTTTCCGTCTCTTCATTCAAAGGCGTGATCTGGGGCGTGATCCTATCGGACTGAAGATAAGGTTCTTATAGTATACTGATCCAAGACCAAGGGCGTCCCCAGACCCTTTTCATTGGGGGGGGGGGGGGGTGGAAAGGTCATCAATTGCCGACAAAGCCATTTGTGCCGACACTAAATTTTTTTTGGCTCGCTTCGCTCGCCGGAATTCGTACACGCATAGTTTAAAATGAACTGTGTGGTCAGAGGAGTCAATCCGTTTTCAGACACATCACATTGGGGGGGGGGGGGGGGGGGGGGGGGGGGGGGGGGGGAGGGGGTACACAAGTTTGATAATGATAATTGAAATGTTAACATAAAGCAGCATATAGCGCTGATTGAATAGTTCTGGGGGAGCCAAGGGCGTATCCAGGACTGTTTTGATGGGGGGGGGGATGCAAAAATCCTCAAGCCATCTTGTTAATCTTAAATATTGAAACGTTGAAACTATACAAAGAGCGCAAAAATTGTGATTTTGAAAGGTACAGTATGACGTTTAAATGTCCTCCACATAACATGTAGGGCATAATTCTGTTATACCATCCACACCCTACATTAGTAGTATGCGTCGTTCATGCACTGTGAATACCCCTGTGAAGGGTATAACAGAATTACTCCACATTTAGAATATTTGTTGTGGTTTGAGGGCCATTTTAATGTTTAAACTTGCAGAAAATATGCGCGCTAAGCGCGCAAAATTTATCAGTTTTTGAACTAAAATGGTCATGGAAAACTGTCTTGTTAAAGCTTAAATAATGAAACATTGATACTAATACGCGCGAAGCGCGCATAAATTGGCATTTCTAACACTTAAATGGTCAAGTATGACGTTTTTGACGGTTTGATATTGCATAGTTACATATATATCAAGTCCAAATCCAAATCGTATGGTTTGAGGGCCATTATAATATTAAAGCCTGTAGAAAATATGCGCGCAGAGCGCGCCCAATTTTTCAGTTTTTGAATTAAAATGGTCATTGAAAACTGGTTGAAGCCTTCTGATACTATAAATTTTGAAACATTGAAACTAATCGCGCGCAAAATTTTGCATTTGTAACACTTAAAGGGTCCAGTATAACGTTTTTAACGTCCCACATATAATATTTGGTTTGGTTCGAGACCATCATAATGTTGATACCTGTAGAAAGAATGCGCGCGAAGTGCACAAAGATTTTCATTTTTAAACTAAAATGGTCATGGAAAACTCGACATATAGACCTATACCATTACGTGAGATAAGTGACGTAACTAGACTTTTTTTTCATTGGGGGGGGGGGGGGCAAGAAGGGGCAGTAACTTAAAATGGGGGGCTTCTAATGGGTGGTCTCCATTCCAATGTCAAGAAATGCGTGCGTAGCGCGCGAAAATTTTCGACTTTACACCTACTTTTTGCACGATTGAGCTGCATTTCGGCTCTAAATAAGCTTGTACCATAGAATATTGCATTTTGGGAAGACATGCGCGCGTAGCGCGCGAATTTTTTTTCTTCATTTGGAAAGCGGGGGGGGGGAAGGGTTCCAAGTGGGGTGGCTGCGCCCTGAGACTAGTATACCAGGTATACTAGTCTCAGGCTGCGCCCCCCCCCCCCGCTGGTTACGCCACTGCGTGAGATATCGATTGTGCCCCTGGTGCACACACAAATTCTGGTCTCGCGCAAATAACGACAGCTGTGCTTATTGTCTTAATTATAATGATAATTTGCATTGTTCAAGTCGAAGTTAAGACAGAGTCTAAGCTCTTACATTGCATTGACACCTAATCGTTGGAGTTGGACTTACTTTTGCGATAGACTGATAGTGGGCTTGCAGAGTCTACAATCAGTACAATGAGAGCAATTGGCCTACATCATAAGTATAGGCGAATTATTTAATATCTCGTAACCTATGTGCCAACATGATTGGCCATTGGCGACATTATTGACTTGGGTTTGCATTGACAACGACAATGATATAGGCCTAGTTAGTTTAATTAAAGAGCAATACAGGTCCCACACATTGCCCGTTAGGCCTAGCCTATACTAATCCGACACAATTTTTTTGCTAGGTGTCTTGACAATTAGCAAAACACTATTTGGGCCTATAGGCTGTTCATTTGCGCCGACATAAAATCTCATACAAATGGGCTCGTTCACACAGTGCCTACAAATTTATATGCCTACATTGCCTTTGTTCATTTTTGATTTGTGTTAACATAACATTATATATGCCGACACAACATTATCATTTGCGCATACGATATCTGTTATAGGGCTTTCTCCCCTTCTTTCCCTTTTCCTTTCTTTCTTTCCTCTTTCCTTTCTTCCTTTCTTCTCTCTTTCCTCCTTTTCCTTTCTTTCTTTCTTCCCTTCTTTTTTTCTCCCTTCTTTCTTTTTTCTTTCCCTTTTCCTTTCTCTTCCCTTTCTTTCTTTCTTTCTCCCTTTTCTTCCTCCTTCCTTTTTTTTTTGCCCACAGCCCCATTATTTGCCGACAGATTTGATGAATGGGGGGGGGGGGGGGGGGGGGGGTGTGACACCCCCCCCACAGGGGACGCCCTTGTCCAAGACCAAGAGTATAGCCTACTCCCCACGTTCCTAGATCATCTACTTCGTCATACGTTCATGTGTGTGCATCACTAGTGCTCCATGTTGCTGTTATATTCTTTGCCTTTATTTCCCGTATCTTTTAATTTTATGTGTATTTTTGTGTACAGCGCTCTGAGCATGCTGAGTGTCAAGTTCATTATTTGAATTATAAATTGTCCTAATCATAATACTGGAACCTTGATGTAACACGAGGGATCATACAAAATAATGGTACACGATATATATATAATATTCAAATATCAATCTTTAATCTATAAATACATATTCTCATAATTCATATACAGTTGTATATATATCGACATAGATCATTATAGTACATTCTGTTATCATGAGCAGATTATCATTTAAAAATAGGTTCACATTCATGTAAGGACTGTATATTATGTGCAATCCAATAGTATCTAATTAGATCATCAATTCATTACTCATTGGGGTTTTGATAATCGAGATAAAATGTCTGTTTCACAGCATTTAATCAATCCTTCGATCATGTCATATATTACACATACAATTCATCAAATCAACATTTCATATATTTGTAATATGCAAATCAATATGGACAATCAAAGTTTATCGTTATGGAAATACCTCGAAGACAAATGACGTGTAACCGTGGTAACGTTGTTTCTTCATACGCTTTCCCGCGATTATAGATTCTGTGATTTGCGTTTATCCGAGTAATGTCTTTTTCGCGTTAACATCTAATAGTCTAATAGAAGTATGCGTGGTGGTCCTCTTGCATGTCTTGTATTGGAAACCAGGCTATGTGATGTCCACTCCGGACCCAGATTGAAGGCCTACAAAATAAAGTAACACAACCCAAAATGTCTAATAATAACAATGCATAAAATGACATACCCTGCATACATTTATATAATTTGTACAACATATAATTTATCATAAAACATCACAATATTATCTGGCTCAATGGATCATTCAATTCAATCAATGTTATCCATTTTATTTTCACACAACATGTGTAATACAATCAAATTATAAGCAAGCTTCCGTTCAACGAGATCCAGCATTGATTTATGGATATAATACAACACGACTGACTTTATCCTCAAATGATCTGATACGGATCAGTGCAAATCTCCACTTGTATGTCAATGTTTACAGTTTTGCGATTAGTCGTGTGTACGGCTTATACATTTCTATGGTGATCGAAGCCGGAAAGTTGATACATCTTTTATATACAATATTTTAATACTATTTATTGAACATGGACTAAAATGCCTGGTAAAATTCACTTGAATAATATTCGCATTTTATAACAATTAATACAGAAAAACTTAATTAAATATACAACATTTTAGCTTACCATTCATATATCATAGATGAATGACCAAATCAGGTAATTACAATGTTATTGCTAATGGGTGTTGTGCATCTTCACATTATCTCCTCTTCCTTTCCGATTAACCCTTTAATCGTCTGCATATAATATCATGGGACTGTACACGTTTTGTCTAAGCTACCTTTTGCTTAGATATTTTATTTACATCCGATGCAAATAAAGAAGAGTCGAGAGATGAGAAAAACACATCTGATGTGTGTCTTGTCTGATGTAACAATGCGTGTACATGCTTTTGAATTTTGCGCGGTATCACTAGTGCCCGATCGCGTTTATAGCAACCGTTACTAAGATAAGCATAGCCCGTCGTATCGATACGCGGGGTGAGTGACGGTAATACGTTATAATGTCGCGTGCGCCAAACAAATAGTACATAGTAATGAGAATTATTATTATCCTTAAAAACGACCGTGACAATGACCCCCCATTTAAGATAAATGTTATAAACATTTGTCCTAAAAGGGATAATACTAATTAATGCTACTTCCAACTTGAACAATATTATATCTGATTATGCAAATGGATTTTCTATCAAACACCTGATATTCAACACTAAGGGTGATTATAGACTTAGGTCTATTAAATATCAAATTAATTTAATGACGCAACAGCCCTACTTAGAAAATCGGCGCCTATGTTGTCACTACCTTTGATTGCCTCAATGCGAAATCTATAGGGCTGTAAAGCAAGAGCCCAACGCATAATGCGCCCATTTGCCACCTTTGACTTTTGGACACTTCAGAGGTTGATGATCTGTTTCTATGGTAAATTGTGTACCGTAGAGATATGGTTCGTATTTCTGTACGGCCCACACTATGGCTAAGCACTCTCTTTCTATAACTGAGTAGTTGCGTTGGCAAGATGACAACTTTTTGCTTGCGTATGCGACCGGAAATTTGTCGTTATCTACATATTGCATTAGTACTGCTGCCATGCCAATATCACTTGCATCAGTTCTCAAGATAAACGGTTTGGTTAAGTCTGGTAAATGTAAAATCGGTGAATTTACAAGTTTACTCTTTAAGGATTCAAAGGCAATTTCTTGACTTTCTCCCCATCGAATCTTGTTTGGTTCACCCTTTTTGGTCTTATCAGTGAGTGGGGCGGCTATGATAGCATAGTTAGGAATGTATGCCCTATAATAACCGGTCAACCCCAAATATGATCTGAGTTGAGATTTGGTTTCAGGTCTATTTGCCTTTTGTACAGCTTCGATCTTTGCTGGCCTAGGTTTTACTTGACCTCTCCCAACAACATGACCTAAGAACTCGACCTCAAAAAATGCGATAAAACATTTTGACGGTCTAGCTGTTAGTCCAGCAGCTCTGAGGCGTTTGAAAACTTCTTTGAGAAGCTGGATATGTTCTTCATATGTGGAAGTGTGAATCAAAATATCATCGATATAATTATCAACGTGATCAAGACCTTTCAGAAGTTTTCTCATAATACGACTGAAACTAGCGCCTGAATTTACCAATCCAAAGGGCATAGTGTTGAATTGGAATAACCCATGATGGGTGATAAACGCGGTTATATGCTTGACTTCATTTTTCATCGGAATCTGCCAATAACCCTTGCTTAGATCGATTTTTGTGAAATATCGGTCATTTGCTAGTTTAGCAAAGATCTCAGACTGATCAGGTACTGGTTCGGCGTCAAACACTGTTTTTGCATTGACAAATCGATAATCTACGCAGTATCGATCATTTCCATCTGGTTTCTTTACAATTACCAGAGGACTAGCATATGGACTATCGCTAGGTTCAACAATGCCTTGTTTGATCATGGATTCAATTTCGTCTTGAACCTTACTTCTCACAGCATGTGGAACGGGGTATGGTTTTCGCCTAACAGGATTGCTGTCATTCAATTTTATATCATGTTCCCCTAGATTGGTTTTTCCTGGCAAGTCAGTCAAGATATCTTGATAACTATTGACTAGCCTTCTTATTTGACAATTTTGTTCTTTACTCAGATCCAGATTGACTTGTACATCATTGCTGTTCTCTTTAGATTCAAGAATTGGGAATTCAATGAGATTTTTGTCTTTCTGACCAGACTCGGAAGGGTCTATTCTGCAAGATTCGGGATCATCCTCAATGATGGATGTGCATGCTAATTGAAGTATTTCAGGAGTGTAAATGTATGACGCAGTAATGTTCGTTGATACATTGGCATTGTCAACATCTACCCCTTCATTGCGCCTAATGTACTTTTTAAGCATGTTAATGTGGAAGGTTTTTTGCCTATTGCCAAAATCGATCGTGTAATCCATACTGCTCTTTTTTGTTATAATAGGATATGGCCCTTTCCATTGCATTAGTAGCTTATTGTTGTCGGTTGGCAGTAAGAGAAGTACTTCATCGCCTACTTCATATTGTCTGGGTTTTGCCTTTTTGTTGTACTGGACTTTGTATCTATCACGCGACTTGGCCAATTCTTGATGTGCTAGTTTGCAAGTTTCTTCGAGTCTATTGCGCAAGTCAATTACATATTGGTATGTGCTTAAGGTCTCAGATTGATGTACCTCGTTTGTCCACAGTTCTTTCAGGATCATCATCGGTCCGCGCACAGTTCTACCGAACAAAAGTTCAAAGGGTGCAAAACCTGTGCTATTCTGCGGGGTCTCCCTATAGGCAAATAGAAGTGGACCTATATATCTATCCCAGTCTTTGGGTCTTTCAGCACACATTTTCTTAAGCATATGCTTAAGTGTACCGTTAAACCTTTCCACCAATCCATTACATTTTGGATTATATGGAGTACTAGTGATCTGTCTGATGGATAGAAGCCTACTTATTTCTTTGGTGACATTAGCTGTGAATTGAGTCCCTTGGTCTGATAAGACTTCTTTGGGGAAACCTACTCTACTATATATGTTCAATAGCTCTTCAGCTACCCGCTCAGCCTCTATTGACTTGAGTGGGACAGCTTCAGGATATCTGGTGGCATAGTCAACTAAGACTAGAATATATCTATGCCCGCGCTCTGAACAAGGAGCAATTGGACCTACTAGGTCTATGGCCACCCTATCAAACGGAGTGTCTATTAATGGAGTAGTTCCTAGAGGGACTTTCGTAACTCTACCTTTCTGTAGGGTACGTTGACATATGTCACAAGACTGGCAATATCGCCTTATGTCTGCTTGTATGCCTGGCCAATAGAATTTTGACGTGACTTTAGATATCGTTTTATTGATACCTTGGTGTCCGCCCAATATGGATTCATGAGCAACCGTTACTAAGATAAGCATAGCCCGTCGTATCGATACGCGGGGTGAGTGACGGTAATACGTTATAATGTCGCGTGCGCCAAACAAATAGTACATAGTAATGAGAATTATTATTATCCTTGACACTGAGGTCTTTATACATGTTGCACTTTTAAAATACGTTATTATTGTAATTATTATGTTTTTTGCAAAGAATCTTTCCTTCAATAGCTATTGCAATAATATTAAGGCAACCGATACTTCCTAATTCAAATTGGGTCCATCAGACTGACATACGATTGTTCATGTTATCCTCCCTAATATAAGTTTTTGGCCATGCTGAACAAAATCTACTGGCTTATTATAAGCCAGTAGATTTTGTTCAGCATAGCCAAAAATATATATTCACTGGGAAATGCCTAAGAAGTGTATACGAAAGGCAAGTCGGCGTCGAAGAGGACGATTGGAAATCATTATTATATCTAGAAAGTTTCAGTCGTCCAATTACACGCGAGACTAAAAATATTACAAAAGTAGTCTAATACGAGGGTCATTCAATAAGTTCTATCTCCTACCTCATAACATCGCTAATATTAATGTCAGCTTCGTGACCTTTGTCACGATTCACTGCAAAAACCGCAGAACGTGTTCAAATGTAACAGATATAGAACATGTTCTGAACGCGTTTTAAGTGTTATTGATGTGTTCTGAACACAAAAAGAACACATCCAGAACACGTTCAGAACATGTTCTAAACCTGTTACATTTGAACATGTTCTGGAACACCTGGAGAACACATCGTGAACATGTTCTGAACGCGTCATGTGTTCTGCACTTTTTGCAGTGATATATAGCTCTGAATCATGGCTATACATTTATAGTATGGTAATTGATATGTGTATCACTTTTGTTCTGATGTGATCCAAGCCAGAGAGAGATTTTTGACAACGGAAACGGAAAAATTACCCTCAAAGTAAATACATGGTTTTCGTTTTGTCGCCACTATAAATTGTATGGTTAGGCTAAATATCAGAGCACAATTTTAATACTGAAAATGGAAAACAACGAATAATATCTGAATATAATATACGGTATTATCATGTGAAGATGAGATTGAAAGCAATGTTAACTTTAGTAGGCTTGCAAATAGTATAATCACACTCGAATGTATCGCTATTGCCTACTGTAATAGGCCTACCTACTGCTAATTGGTTAAAGTCGTTGTTACAATTCATGTCACAATGATGCCTTGTATGTTAAATCTTTATAGCATGATAGTCTCTTTATGAGTTTTCTTTATGTTCAACCTTCAGGATAGTCCATCAGATAGTCAATAGATGAAAATCAACTCTTGGAGAGACTTGGAATCCCTCAATTTAGCCCTGTACAACGTGTCCCAAAAAACTGGGTTCAAAAGTTTGCGAGCTTACAACTAAAAAAGTAGGAAACATAGATAGTTTATATTTAGGGATATTAAACAAAATATACATGACCTTAATTGGTTAAACTCTGTTATTAATCCAATATAAACTTTTTTAAATACAAAGATTTTAATAGAGCATGGTCAAAACCCATTTGTCCCACTTTTCAAGGAACACCCCGATGTGTTGCAATTGCACATTGTTGTGATTTCGTCAATGTTTTGCCTTTACATTCATTCTTTACAAAGACTTGGGCAGTAAATAAAATTATCTTGGTCATATATCAATAATACAAGTTCATTATTTACATAAAACATTAACAAAAACTTGTTCTTTGTTATAGTCCGAGTTATTGTTAAGTTCTTTCGGAGAATAAACCCCATGCCGGGAATACTGCATATATAGCGCACAGTTTCATACAACGCACGGATGGTTTATTCCCTAAATCGGGACAAATGGGTTCTGACCACGCTCTATTCAAATATTTGTATTTCAAAAAGTTTACACTGGATTGGTCTCCAAATTTACCCAATTAAGGTCAGGTTTATTTTGTTTGATATCCTTAAATATAAACTATCCATAATTCCTACTTATTTCGTTATAAGCGCGCATACATTTGAACCCAGTTTTTTGGGTCACGCTGTATTATCGGAAGACCTCTCAGTTCTTCAAAAACAAAAATATGACTTTTGCAGCGTTCCTACATAGGGGAGGGATAAGCTAAATGATTATCCTGATCTGGTTCTGGCTAATCACATGCCATATTTTCCATATCATTTACTTTGATTGGTTATAGTCTGTTAAAGTGATATCTGTAATTTAGAATGGTAAATTTTGCTTAGGTACGTTATGTCTCTTATCATGCTTATAGAATTGGCATACTGATGATAAGCACTTTGGCGATTATTTTGCTGTTTTCAACCATTTCCGTCACTCTAATGGGATATTCGGTTTTCACTGCATGCATCTCCAGAAAGGTACATCCCGTAATCAGACAGATTTACTACGAATTTGTAGTTGAGATTTAAAGCTACAATTGTGGATTTTGTTCATGAGACTGGCTTATATAATAGCATGAATAGGGGCATTCAATAAATACCTGCAACCATTGAAAATCTCTGAACCGTGACGTGTGTCAATAAAATAAACTTATGATACTTAAACTGTAAGTCTTACAACTATCTCATGGAAAAACTTCAAACACGTGGGTCATTTTTATCATGTAAATTCAGTACTATAAACATCATGGTCTCTGGGCACTGAAAATTGACAAGAATCAGCATTATAAATCAAGCGCCAATATTAACACTGTTAGCGCATGTATCTTAATGCATACCATAAACTTGTTTTTCAAATCTCCCGCCATTGTAACATTTAATTCCCTAACCAGTGCCCTGAGATCACGGTACATTCACAGTGCTGAGATGTAATGATAATAATGAGAAAAGAGTAAGACTTACAGTTTAAGTATCATAAGTTTATTTTACTGCCACGTGTCACGGTTCAGAGATTTTCAATGGTTGCAGGTATTTATTGAATGCCCCTCGTAACTTATTGATTGACCCCCATATTTTGGTTTCTCCCAAGAATTCTCATTTGCATGATTTCCAATGATATCAACATAAATCCTCACAGGTGGTGAACAAATGGACAGTTCCAATGTTCCAGAAATCAATATAGTACTGGTGATTGAAAATGGTGTTAACCCATCTGCACAAAACCTCAGCCTGAATGTTGCAGTACCAGAAAACTCTTCTTTATATGAAGCCATGGAGTTAGCAGAATTACAATATCCGGAAGTTTTCAGGTAATATAGTAATTAGATCGTAATACCAAGGTTTAGAAAACTGTTCTACAATACAAACTCGACCGATCGACCCACATTTTTATCGAATTTTGAGACTTTCCTGCAATTTTTTAAAATGTTAGATTGTTTATCCCATTTTTTAAAACATTTTCGTTAAGGGGGTGTTGACTCTCAGGTACAGTCTCCGTAAATTCATTATTCATTTAATCTATATAAAAGTATACATTTTCATGAAGGAAAAGGTTCAATGAATCCAACCATGAACATGAAATTGACCATTTTGGAGAAAATTATAAAAACACGTATTTTAACCCATTTTAGATTCTGCAAAGATAACTCAAAATATATTTTGTCAAATTTTGACATACTATAGTTTTATTATAATCCTAATTAAATTCCCTAGGAATGGTGTTTTTTTTAATTTTTTTTTAATAATAGCTTATTTATTTTTGGAATTATAGACCAAAAAAGGCATTTTCAAATAAGGCATTAAAATGTAACAAACAACATACTTCAATGGCGTACATGTATATCATAGTTATAATCTCATAATGGGATCAAGTTATTGAGTGTGGACTTCTTCGTTTTGAGGTGTTTTTAATTTTTTGACGGGGGAGATTAGCGACCCCGTCATTTGAAACGACGTTTCTAAGTCGTAACCTTTTCACAAACCCCTAAAATTCGCGGCATTTGCTAATATTAATAACTTGCATTAATCATCTTCTGAAGCGATTTTGTTGTAAAATGTAATTGATATTGTTATAATATGAAGGTAAGAGGACACAGTAAGTTATTTCAGCTATTTGGATGCCATTTAGTAATATACTAAGCTATTTGGATGCTATTTTGTATTATATTATATGATTTAGTAATATACTGAGTCACTGAGTCCACGGCCTCTTTGTTCCGTGTTGCCTTGGTCTCGCAATTAGCCCAATGATTATGGCGAACCCTAGGCTACATCCCCCAGTCATCAATATTACCGTACGGACGCTAAAGCTGTACAAATATCGGAGCCTGCAAGATAGCGACATAAGAGGGCGGCTGAGAGTTACAGTCTAGGTGAACCCTTCAATATGATTAGCCCAATGATATGGCAACAACCCCTCGACCTTTGCCATGCGACACGAAAACAAGACTAGAAGTGACGTCATGATTACTTCTCCGAGATGCGCAGAACTCCGCCATTTTGTACACATTTTAAACCGACAGAAAAATTCTGCGCAAGTACGTGTAAACCAATGGGATTTTTAACTCTGGACGAAAGTGAAAATGAACCGCCGATATTTCAAGATTTACCATACTTTGTTTTAGTTATTTGAAGATGACACTCAATCTTTAGGTTTGGCTTTGATGGTACGTGATCAGAGATCAAGTAGGGAATCTTTTGGCGTAGCACTTTTTGCTACATATTTGTGCATTAGTGTTCAAAAGTGTGTCGTATTTCGTGATGCTACATTGGTTAAATCGAACGCTGCGTGGTGGTATGCACTATGCAGGTTATTACGGGGCTTGGGCTCTACTGTGGGTTGGGTTTGGGAATTCACGGTGAGTGAGACTTACGGGATACGGGTACCCGTGACACGCACGTATAGAATGACCCGTGTCACGTAAGAGAAAAAGCACGGGATAACTCAAGACTTCTTTCAACAGTCTTCTATCTCCCCCGTCCAGTTTTTTTTAAATACCTTGTTTTTATTGATGTATACAAATTGAGGAATAGGCCTAATTCCACTGGTTTTATACTATTTTATTCTTACAGCTTTGATGCTAACTTGGGGCAATGGGGTCATTTTATAAGCCACATTAACAATGTAGCAAATGATGGTGACAGTTACTATTATTGGACGATTTTGATTGGTCCAGAGAGGAGATCCGCATCTACAGGTTAGTCGCAAAGAAGATTTTAAAGACAGCACCACAATGCATTGCGTTTTTACAAAATGCTCAAATGCTGGTCTCCAATTTGTTTCGGTTCCCATAGACACATACGTATGCACACAATCATGGCTTCATAGCGCGTTCATTGTTGGAGTTCTTAGGTTCTATCATTCTAGTTTACATCAATGAATAAATTAGTTATCAATATCAGTGTTCCTTTTTCTTATTTCTAAAACTTCATGGAACTTTAGCGCTAAAGCAGCTTATAGTCCCAACAGTGACTGACTCCGTGACTGACTCACTCACTCACTCACGGCCTTAACGTTCAATGTTGCCTATGGTGCGCGCAATTAGCCCAATGATTATGGCAAATCCCTTCAATGTTGCCTATGGTGCGCGCAATTGGATACATTTAGACCGTGAGCCTGTATGGAACCATGTACCCTTTGAGGGATACATTTAGACCGTGAGCCTGTTATGGAACCATGCATCCCCCTGAGGAATACATTTAGACCGTGGGCCTGTTATTGAACTATTCACTCTTTGAAGGATACATTTAGACTGTGGGCCTGTTATGGAAATGCACCCTTTGAGGGATACATTTAGACCGTGAGCCTATTATGGAACCATACACCCTTTGAAGGATACATTTAGACTGTGAGCCTGTTAAAATACACTAACATATAATTTATCCCAATCAATCTTGTATAAACATAAACACATGCAGTTAAAATAATTAGTACCATAGCACCACTTGCCAAATTACATAATTATATTCTGCCATATTACAAGACAAAAATATTTTTAACATTCAAATATCCGACCAGCTCTACTAGGCGTGCCTAATCTTGTTATTATACAGACCACTTGTGTAGGTTAAGGTTTGGGCATAATTCTGTTATACCCTACACACCAACATTGGTAGTATGCGTCTTTCTTAAAAATCATGCACTATGAATACCTCTGTGAAGGGTATAACAGAATTACTCCAAAGTTTGTAAAAAGACAAAATCGGCTTTAGAAAAAACAAAACCAATCGCATGTATGGACGTCGCCATATTGATTAAAGCTATGACGAAAGACTTACGAGATGTCCGCATCTCCGATTCAGTATTGATATTACCGATGTATGCGCATTGAATTGTTTTAATGAAAATAGTGGCTGACCTAGTATAGTAGAAATGAAATAAATTATTATTGTTTTAATATTTTTCCAAATTTCATGTCCATAGACAGTTATTTTCAGTGAAACATTCTTAAAGGGTTCTGGTTTTTTGTCTTTCAGGATCAGACGGTATTACAACAGAAGATCAGGGTGTTTACATCTTGCACTACAAATCATTCGCCTGATCATGAATGTAGAGGGTCATCAGTATAATAAATGGACGTGGAGGGGGGGGGGGGGGGGGGGGGGGGGGAGGGGGCACCGACACTGTTGGGTACGGATTCTAGGCTGGTAATACCCCTTGTTCAGATGACTCTCGCCCAAAGAAAAGGTTATTCGCTCCAAATTCACACCCAAAGACTGTAAGACACCCCCTTTTTTGGATACCAAATTTCTCACACAAAAACCCTTTCTTTTGATTATCTACAAAAAAATCTTACAAATATCCATTTCGGAGTCAATTTGGCAGGTTCTTCTTACCCCAGGATGGCACCTACTTTGTCACATAATGCCTTGGGCTTAATTGAGAGTATCAGCCTTAAATCCAGTTCATTTGTTGAGTTCGCCCACCCCTAGAAACGATGTCATTGCGCTTTTTATTTTATACTTTGTCGATTCTATTATTTATACAAAGATTGTCATAATGACTCCACTCAGTATTATTTAAATGTAGTGTACAATAACCATGGTGAAAGTAAGAATGATGGTCGATTCCATTTTTCTTATGTTTACGTATGTGTACAGGTTTGTTAGTATGGGATAGATAGGTTGCTGCTTGGAGTGGAAGCTACTCGTAACGGATCGCTATTAACACTTTCCACGCGGATATTAGTTTTACCATTTCAAAAAAGATTTTTTACAAACCCGTTCCTTAAATTTCAAAGCCTATCTCAAAAATTACTGAACCACTATTAGGCCCCTTGCAATTAAATGTGAGTTTACTGTTGCGTTTTTGAAAAGCAGGACGAGGTGACTATCTAATATTAATATTGTAATATTTTGGGGTAAAGTCACCTGATTTAATATTGTCGGCATTGTTAACTATTATCGGTACGAATACAATTCAAATGATGTTAATTATGTCCTACCACCACCTACTGCCTTGGCTTTGCATTTTGTTTCTTTTATAAAGGAGTCTACTCATATTTGCATACCTATTTTGAATATTAATGAGATACTCGATGACGATCGATGTTTGTAAAACAAGGTCTTCTAAAAAACTGGGTGGACAAGTGTTTTTAGTGTCAAAAGGATGAGAAGACTTGGAATGGATCTGTTGAATTACCAAAAATAACATTAAATAAAGTGCTCAATCGTACCCCCAAAAAAAGTCTCGTTAATAAAACAAACTATTGATATTGTAATTAATTAATATATTTGGAACATCAAAAAGTACCAATGTATTACACACACAAAAAAGTGGCTCCACGCGGATTTGACCCGGGGTTCTCCGCTTGACAGGTATCGATAACAACCACTACACTACTCGTTCTCATTACTTTCAATGGAGTTACAATGAGTATACATTATTCAGACTCTCATTCAATAAACTAAATCGAAAATTAAATGTCACATTTATTTATTATTTAAAGCTACATTGTCGATTAGAACACCATTTTATATACGGTAATAGACACATTTAATATAATATAAAATAAAAATATTAATTTCGCACTGAATAACTGAATTTGGAGATATTTTCGGTTTTATTACGACCCAACTGGTCTCACTCAGGTTCAAATTAAAAGTGACATTTATTTATTATTTAAAGCTACATTGTCGATTAGAACACCATTTTATATACGGTAATAGACACATTTAATATAATATAAAATACAAATATTAATTTCGCACTGAATAACTGAATTTGGAGATATTTTCGGTTTTATTACGACCCAACTGGTCTCACTCAGGTTCAAATTAAAAGTGACATTTATTTATTATTTAAAGCTACATTGTCGATTAGAACACCATTTTATTTACCGTAATAGACACATTTAATATAATATAAAATAAAAATATTAATTTCGCACTGAATAACTGAATTTGGAGATATTTTCGGTTTTATTACGACCCAACTGGTCTCTAAGGTGGCCAAGTTAACTTGTCCACCAAAAAAATCGTTACGCTAGCTCGGAGAATTTTAAAGATTGCGATCGTAAACAAACCTGAAATATTACCTAGAATGCACTAGAAAACTCAAAAAAAGTTCGGCGGTTTTGATGTGACGTCATGCGCTGAAGCGATTGCGCAGTAATCAATTGCTGTGCCTACGAATATGCTTCAAATGCACACATTTCAATACAAAGCGACAATTGCAAGTTTCGTGCAGAGTATTTTACTTCCCAGAAATGTTTTCCCAACCCGGAAGTATTGCAATTGCGGCTCATCGGCTAATTTTATCGTCAGAAAAGTGTTAAAAAGCTTATGAAAAAGCTGTAAACAATGAAATAATTAAATATTTTTAAAATATTACATATATCACGCGGGTGACTTTTGGACGCGCGCGGGCAACAGTAAACTCACATTTAATTGCAAGGGGCCTTAGGCATGTTTGTACTTATTTCAATGCATAACTCATGGTGATTCCAAAAATGGTAATGAAATTGAATATTTTTGACATTTGTGAAACTTTTTGTGCCATTTTTGGAATGTCGTCTGCAGCTATAGCTGCCTGCCGCGTGGAAAGTGTTACTACTCTATTATAATAATGTAATCACGGTAAATCATCATGATGTGATCAAACAAAGTCAGTTTCAAGTTTATAAATGAGTTTTCCACTTGACAGAGATGCCACATTTTAGTAAAAATAAAACCCTCAAATTTAAAGTAGTCTCACCCTGAGCCCCATATTATTAGTTATTAACATGTGAAGAATTCAATAGGCTTCAGGAAGCAATGGAAAGGAGGAATGCCCGGGAGGAATGGTGTTTTTCCTTTCTTTTGCAGTATCTCTCGATCCATATTTCTGTCTTCAAACCTTTTTTCTCTATTCAGTTAATAGACCCACAAAGGAAATTGTTTGAAGAAACAGAATTCATGTATGTGTTACAGCTGTCTCGCTTGGGGAATTTTTACATGCATACACTTGGGAAATTGCATTGTTTGGGGCAAAATGTCCTTTGGGAAATGGTTTTTAGTTCAATAAAATAGTTCTGATTTTCTTTTTCAATTCCATGTTTCTGGTATTTCGAGGTAGTTCATATATCGTTGAATATCAATGAAAAGCTGATGTGTTCATCTTTTGAATGATACCAAATTGCTTGATGAGAATAGACACTTGCGTTAGGGACATCTCAATCAAATTGTGCCAAAATAACAATTATTTTGTCCTCAAAATCAAAAGAGCAATCAATCTGTGGGCTCTCTACACTGTACTAACATACAGGGAAAGTCAGAAAGAAATCGACCATTGCATTATCATTACACTTATTTAGTAAAGCCCTAAATTTTGGGTGTATCCTAAATTTTGAAGCCAATTCACAGGAAGGTTGAATTATCAAGCCATTCCTTTGATGAAGTTCTCTTCCTGAATCAACTCAAATGCCTCTTCACTTTTCTATCTTTAATCCAGGCTTTATTAGTCATAATTCCACAGTTATATTAATTTCCAGTCATTTTAAGATTTTGTATCCAACATTGATGTGCCCTTTCTTGTTTTCACTAGTTGGCCATCCAACAATACTGCGTGTTATTGCCAGGGTTTTGCCATTCCGTGGATTGGCTTAAAAATAACGGGTTCCACTAAAATTGTTGTAACATTACATTATGACGCAATGTTCAAATTCAAAGATTCTTTTTTTGAACGCAAGCCAAATTAATATGTCATATTTGTAGCGCTAGCATTGGTTTTGAATATACAGGCATGACATTTCTGTGGCGCTTTCGCTAAAAAAAGTGCCCATTCTTTCTGATTCACCCTGTATAACTGAACAGGCGACAGAGTTCATATTTGTTAAGCGCAACATTGCTGAATTCGGTCCATATTCTCAAGCAAGTCTCTGATCACTGAAACAAGTGATTGCTTCAAATTTGGTATCATTGGAAAGATGAACACATCAGCTTTCCATATAGGGGCAACACACTATGGAATGGAATATATAACAAAATATACAAAATAAAGGCGAGAGAAAACAAAATCCAAACTTTGTTGAGGGTTTAGAAGTTTGGATTCAATTAATGTTCTGAATAAAGCTTGTTCGGTGAAATTTAATTCAGCTTTAGGGGTAATTATTACCGTCGCTTTTAGGTAAATGTTAAATACAGTTGGGGGAATTGATGTCTATATTGGGATGAAATGAAGTTTGGAGAAAGTTAGTCGGCGGCAGGATGATGATTTCTTTATATTAATTTGTAAATTATTCCACTTAATTAAACTCAATGACAGCTCTACAAAACAAACAACAAAACTGTATCAACATTTTTGAATGAAACGTCAACGTTTATTCATTAACTTAATTGTTATACAACCAAGAGATATGACAAGAATATACATATGATATGTAATGTAGACAATACGACTTAATTTTTATGAAACTTTTTCTTTGGATAGAACAGTGGTTTCCAACCTCTGGGTCGCGACCCCAACGACGCACTTTTTGTGGGGTCGCGGACTAGCCTAATTTAACAAAATTCTATGTTGTATCATAGTAAACACACATGACTTTGTTCTGTAAGGGGTCGCGCTCTGATGCTGGTTTCTGGAATGGGTCACCAACAGAAAAAGGTTGGGAACCACTGGGATAGAACAATAAAACAAAAATAGTTTATCTGCAATTTGAGATTATTGGTAAAAATAAAAAGAGGTTCCTTAAACCCCAACTCTCTGGGTGGGTTATTCAGAATAAAACTATCTAAACTGTTTTGGTGATCGAACTTGATACACATTATATGTGGGGTTACTAATGTTTACGCTGAGGTACTTGGTTCTCCGTTAGTGACCTGCGCTTATTTGTGCATACCAGTAAAGGACAGCATTTGATCGGGTCGCACGCTTCGCGTATATATTTCATGAGGTTTTGAATTAGGTTTGATCCCTTGTTGGCTAGGAGTGAAATAGTACCAAATAGAATGTGTGGATAAGTTAAAACAAACCTTTTAGATTATGTTTACTTTACGTACATTTTTACAATAATTGTGGAAGAAACCATATCATATTGTCGGTGGTATAGTGTATATTAAATCACTATGGTAAAAAACAAGATTTGTATAAGCTTTTTGTGTACACCAAATTAATTCTTGGCCTAAGGACTTTCAAAATATAATCAGGAAAACAATTTTTACCATACATCACTATGTAATACCACCGACCATACCTCACTATGTAATGCCTCTGACGTACAATGCTTGAATACAAATGAAACAACTAATACAGCTAAAGATATTTTTTGAATATGGTACATTGATTGAGTAGTAAGTTGAGGAAGCTCAGTATTCAAATTCTTGTTTACTATCTTTTGTTTTACAATTTTTGTCTGTTTCTACACATATTAGCGGGCTGTCATTTTCATTCGGAAGGGTGGCGATCCCAAATAACCCGGGGAGGACCCTCAGCTTAGCCTCCGTAAAACTGCTGTAACTCCATTATTCATTTAATCTATATAAAAGATTAAAAGTATACATTTTCTTAAAGGAAAGCGTTCAATGAATCCAACCATGAACATGAAATGAAATTGACCAATTTGGAAAAAATTATAAAAAACATATTTTTTTACCCATTTTAGGTTCGTGCAAGATAACTCAAAATATATTTTGTCACATTTTGTCATCTTAGTTTTATTATAATCCTAATAAAATTCCCTAGGAGGCGTATTTTTTTATGTTATGTTATTATCTTATTTTTTTTTAAATTATAAACCAAAAAGTGCCAAAAAACGTGATTGTTTACCTCCAAAATCTAGAAAATCACATTTTTGGCACTTTTTTTGTCTATAATTCTAAAAATAAATAAGATAATAATAATAAACAAGGCGGTTCTCGAACGGCGCGTCTCGCCTGTTCATCAAAAGGGACTTGAAACAAATGATGATGAAACATATGATACAATGTAGCACTGTCACAGAGGTATGCATTGTAGTTAATGCAAGGGATGTAATACCTTGAAAAAATTATTCAACAAAAAGAACACACCAACCCCCTTCCCTACACCAAATCACATCAAGATAGGCCTTACAGATCTTATGTGACCCGAGATGACCTCTGATGACCTTGAAAATTTAATCAGCAAAAAGAACCCACCATCCCTCTTCCGTCCACCAAATCCCATCAAGATAGGCCTTACGGATCTTATTTGACCCCAGATGACCTTGAATGACCTCCGATGACCTTGAAAATGTAATCAGCAAAAAGAATACACCACCCCCCTTCCCTCCACCAAATCCAATCAAGATAGGCCTTACTGATCTATTTGACCCCATATTTGACCCCGATGACCCCGAAAAATTAATCAACAAAAAGAACACACCATCCCTCTTCCGTCCACCAAATCCCATCAAGATAGGCCTTACTGATCTATTTGACCCCCGATGACCCCGAAAAATTAATCAACAAAAAGAACACACCACCCCCCTTCCCTCCACCAAATCCCATAAAGATAGGCCCGACTGATCTATTTGACCCCCGATGACCCCGAAAAAATAATCAACAAAAAGAACACCCCATCCCTTTTCCGTCCACCAAAATAGGCCTTACTGATCTATTTGACCCCATATTTGACCCCCGATGACCCCGAAAAATTAATCAACAAAAAGAACACACCATCCCTCTTCCGTCCACCAAATCCCATCAAGATAGGCCTTACTGATCTATTTGACCCCATATTTGATCCCCGATGACCCCGAAAAATTAATCAACAAAAAGAACACACCACCCCCTTCCCTCCACCAAAGCCCATCAAGATAGGCCTTACTGATCTATTTGACCCCATATTTGACCCCCAATTACCCCGAAAAATTAATCAACAAAAAGAACACACCATCCCTCTTCCGTCCACCAAATCCCATCAAGATAGGCCTTACTGATCTATTTGACCCCATATTTGACCCCCGATGACCCCGAAAAAATAATCAACAAAAAGAACACCCCATCCCTCTTCCGTCCACCAAATCCCATCAAGATAGGCCTTACTGATCTATTTGACCCCCGATGACCCCGAAAAATTAATCAACAAAAAGAACACACCATCCCTCTTCCGTCCACCAAATCCCATCAAGATAGGCCTTACTGATCTATTTGACCCCATATTTGACCCCCGATGACCCCGAAAAAATAATCAACAAAAAGAACACCCCATCCCTCTTCCGTCCACCAAATCCCATCAAAATAGGCCTTACTGATCTATTTGACCCCATATTTGACCCCCGATGACCCCGAAAAATTAATCAACAAAAAGAACACACCATCCCTCTTCCGTCCACCAAATCCCATCAAGATAGGCCTTACTGATCTATTTGACCCCATATTTGACCCCCGATGACCCCGAAAAAATAATCAACAAAAAGAACACCCCATCCCTCTTCCGTCCACCAAATCCCATCAAGATAGGCCTTACTGATCTATTTGACCCCATATTTGACCCCCGATGACCCTGAAAAATTAATCAACAAAAAGAACACACCATCCCTCTTCCGTCCACTAAATCCCATCAAGATAGGCCTTACTGATCTATTTGACCCCATATTTGACCCCCGATGACCCCGAAAAATTAATCAACAAAAAGAACACACCACCCCACTTCCCTCCACCAAATCCCATCAAGATAGGCCTTACTGATCTATTTGACCCCATATTTGACCCCCGATGACCCCGAAAAATTAATCAACAAAAAGAACACACCACCCCCCTTCCCTCCACCAAATCCCATCAAGATAGGCCTTACTGATCTATTTGACCCCCAATGACCCCGAAAAATGAATCAACAAAAAGAACACACCACCCCCCTTCCCTCCACCAAATCCCATCAAGATAGGCCTTACTGATCTATTTGACCCCATATTTGACCCCCAATGACCCCGAAAAATTAATCAACAAAAAGAACACACCATCCCTCTTCCGTCCACCAAATCCCATCAAGATAGGCCTTACTGATTTATTTGACCCCATATTTGACCCCCGATGACCCCGAAAAATTAATCAACAAAAGGAACACACCCCCCCCCCCCTTCCCTCCACCAAATCCCATCAAGATAGGCCCTTACTGATCTATTTGACCCCTGATGACCCCGAAAAATTAAGAACAAAAAGAACACACCATCCCCCTTCCCTCCACCAAATCCAATCAAGATAGGCCTTATGGATCTTATTTGACCCCCGATGACCTTGAATGACCTCTGATGACCTTGAAAATTTATTCAGCAAAAAGAACACACCACTCCCCTTCCCTCCACCAAATCTCATCAATATGGGCCTTACTGATCTATTTGACCCCATATTTGACCCCGATGACCTCTGGTGACCTTGAAAATTTAATCAGCAAAAAGAACACACCACCCCCTTCCCTCCACCAAATCCCATCAAGATAGGCCTTACTGATCTATTTGACCCCATATTTTACCCCCGATGACCTTGAATGACCTCCGATGACCTTGAAAATTTAATCAGCAAAAAGAACACACTACCCCCTTCCCTCCACCAAATCCCATCAAGATCGGCCTTACGGATCTTATTTGACCGCATATTTGACCCCGATGACCTTGAATGACCTCCAATGACCTTGAAAATCTAATCAGCAAAAGAACACCCCACCCCCTTCCCTGACATCAAGTCCCATCAAGATAGGCCTTACGGATCTCTAGATATCGCGTCACAACGCGTCTCAAAAGTTTTAAGCATATTTGACCCCGATGACCTTGTATGACCCCCGATGACCTTGAAAAATCAATCAGCAACAGAACGCACCACCCCCCTTCCCTCCACCAAGTCCCATCACGATAGGCCTTACGGATCTCCAGATATCGCGTCACAAAGGTATTTCTTAGCACACGGCGGACGGCGGACGCCATACGCCGGACAGAAATAGTGATAACATAGTCTCTTTCTGATTACATCAGGCGAGACAAAAAACCACCTCCTAGGGAATTTTATTAGGATTATAATCAAACTAGTATGACAACATTTGACAAAATATATTTTGAGTTATCGTGCACGAACCTAAAATGGGTCAAAAAACATGTTTTTTATAATTTTTTCCAAAATGGTAAATTTCATGTTCATGGTTGGATTCATTGAACCTTTTCCTTCAAGAAAATTTATATTTTATATAGATTAAAGGTAGATGACCCGATCACATTTCCAATTTTCAACTTGAAGTTTTCTATTCTACATGAAAGGTCATCCTTAAAGATGTCGTGTTCCAAAGTTTGAGTTGCATAGCTCTAATGGTTCTTATTTTAGACGCACAAGATGCTGTGAACTGTACCCATTGAGTTGTACACAAACTATATCGGTGGTATACCACCATTCGCGGTAATTCGACGTTATTTCATCGATTTCTCCGTAATTATACCGATTTAGGCCATCAAATTTCAGTATGATGATGAGAAAAATACGAGCTTTCATATGATATGAAAATCTCCGTATGTTTGAAATAATTCTGTGTTACGAAAATGTGATCGGGTCATCTACCTTTAAATGAATAATGAAGAAGTTACGGCAGTTTTACGGAGGCTGTACCTGAGAGTCCACACCCCCCCCCCTTAATCAACCAAATTCCAGGAAATTTGGGATTCTGTTTCAGGATATTTGTCCTGAGGTGTGGAAGCACTGCTGAGAGGTCTGGTTGCCCGTAGAAACAGGGTTTATTATTTTTGCGGCCTTGTAAACAAATTTATAGTGTTTCTTTTGAACATATGGAAACACAAAATACATATCCTATCAGTTTTATTATGGATTCTGAAATAGCCTCACTCCACAACTCGACCAAATTCAATGTGATTATTTTAACTTTATAAACAAAAGTATGGTATAGACGTTTCTTATCTAAACCATTCACAAACACAAACATTGCTCATTTTGGTAACTTTTCACTGAAAATTGAAATGTTTGGATACGCCCGAAACTCACTCTGTCCAAACCACATACTATAATGCAAAGTAATTTGTGCATATTTAAGTTACTTACATGATTACAAGCAAGTCCTTCTAGATGTAATCTTAATCTTGTACAGATTTTATGTCATAAAATGTAAGCAAAAAACATGAATTTGCCATACATTATGTGTTGCGTTGCCTTCAAGTGCAAAAAATCCTGAAGTCGGGTCGGTCAGTCAATTTTCCTCTTCTTTTTTTTTGCTGACAAATTTTACTGACCCACTGTGATTCATGTCAAGAAAAAATTATAAGCAAGCTGAAAAATAGTAATATTTTGACAATTTGGGTCAAATCTTAAAAAAAACACAGATTTGCGACCCATATATTTTAGATTTTAGGGTGTGTTGCTGAGGGCAACACAATAATTTCTTTTTTTTACCGTATAAGTAGACGAGACAACATAACCATATAATGGCCTTGTTTTCTAATCATATAGTGTTATATGTTCATATTGTTAAAGACAAATAGTCAACTATGAATACAGCATTATTAATATGAAAATTGTATAATACAGGAAAATATGGCAACATAAACTAATAATCATGTAGAATAATAATTGTAATATACAAGAAAATATGGCAACATAAATTAATATCATGTAGAATAATAATTGTAATTTTTGTCATTTGTAACAGTTGAATTTGCACGTTAATATTATTTCAGGCTAACAAAAGAATTAATAGTAATTTCCCAGAGTTACTGGATCGAGTACTGGACATATACACACTTTATACATGTGTGTACAACAAAATATTTTGACAAGTTCATTATATTGATCAACTAAGACTTGAGTTCATAATACTGAAATATTGTATATAACACAACAGTGAACATGGGTTATACAAACAATGATATAGTATTGGCAATGATTCATAGATCACAAAATTTACTCTTACTGTATGTGACTAAAAACCCTACAGGCCTGACCAACCCATTTGGTTGTTGTTGAAATGTTCCAAGTGTTTTATTATTATATATTTTCGAAAATATTGTTTACATTTTTTGAAATATTTCGAAAATTGCCTGAAAATTAACAGAAATAATATCGAGCTTGATTTGATTTTTTCGAAAATTGCCTGACAATTAACCAAAATAGTATCGAGCTCGATTGATTTTTATGCGCGCGTCGGTTTGGGGGACACCACTTACCTGCCCCCTTCTCAATTTTTGACTCGGCGGCAACCCTCTCAAATGTTTCTGACAAAAAACAACAACACTGGACCGACCCTACCTGAGAGGTTCGTTTGCCCGTAAACCAGGTTTTCCCCCCGTTAACTATTATGGAGAGTATAAATTGCCAATTCATATCGCACCCAATTTGAAATATGAAGAATGATTAATATGGAAGGTGTATATATCCAAAAGGCAAATCATCAATGAATATTGGAGTTCATTGTATCATCATCGCTGTTGATGAAGGTCATAGGTGCTTCGACTGACAAGTGACAATTCCAGGTATGTTAATTATACTGATTTAAAATTGCTAATTTAATTCAGTTACAGGCAAAATAGCACAGCAAAGTATATATTCCATTGAGTCCAAGAGGCCTGAACCATGCCCATAGAGGCTACTACACTTGTCTTGTTTCATGGTGTCACAATTGGGGCAACAAATGAATTTCTTCTTCATAATACAATCCTATCAATATACCTTAGTTGCATGCAATATACATTGCCATTGTATATTGCCATTAATCGACCGACTCTCAACTATTTCCCACTCTTTCCCCCTCTTCCTCTGTTGCCTCCTGAATGTTTTCCGCCACCCCTACCACCTCTATCGTTACCACTGCTAACCCGTTCACCCCCCTTTCCCCCTCTGCTACTTTTATCCCCACCCTGGCCTCCCGATTCATTACTCTCACCTCCTTGACAACTCCCTTTTCCTCCACCCCTGCCACCTCTCCCTCCACCCCTGCTACTTCTTTCCCCACCCTGACTTCCACCTCCTTCTTCCCCACCTTTGCCTCCGTGTTTTTTACCACGTCCACCCCGGGCTGATCCTCTCTCACTGCTGCCCCCTCGTCCTCCTCCCTTGTCTCCTCTTTCATCCCTAATTTTCTCCACACCACCACTACTTCCCTTTTCATTACTTCCTCCAGCTCTTCTACCTTCCTGGCTTCCGCCACGACCCCTGCCTCCCCTTCCACCACCCCTTCCACCACCCCTCCTTCCTCCCCTTCCACCACCTCTACCTCCTCTGCTACCACCCCTGCCTCCCTTTTCACTACTGATACTTTCGGTATCACTACTATCGTCGTGTGCGCGTCTTCTTCTTCTCTGACCATCCCGTTTAGGTTCAGTACCAAAACCTCCAAATTGCATTTGGAGATTAGCCAATTGACTGACTACAGCTTCTAATGCAGTGATACTTTCGTCCTGCCTCGGAGGATAAACCTGCACAGTGTAAGGATACGTTTTAATAGGCTTCCCATTCATGGTGACGTAAAGGATAAAGCGACCTGTGACCTGGGGAAGAAAACTGATGAATTTAGACCCATCCTCATGCTTACATATTGATGCCGTGCCAGCAGACAGTCCAGACCTCTTGAGCTCTTCAAAAGATTCCTTGGTGAGTGAAGGCTTCTGCATCTTGCAATTCCATGCAGTATCATCTTCGTCTTTCACCAAGTTTCCTTGCGAATCTCGTACTCTGATGGGTAGTTGTAACATCTTCCCCGGGAGGGTTTTCCCCTTAAAGGTGCGCTCAATGAATGTGTTTTCTGGGGACGCGATTGCCATCAAAGATCGGATTGAGGGAGTAGCATCAATAGGAGAACTTGGTGAGGGATCTTCCTCTTCATATCCTTCTTCTTCATCTTCTTGCTCTTCCTCTTCTTTTTCTTCATCAACATCCTCTTCACATTTTACAAAGCCAATGCTATCTGAACAGAACTCATCTTCAAATTGTTGGTTGATTTGGAACTGCAGGTCAGCTTTGACTTCGACACCTTCTTTCTTTTGAAAGGCTGAAGATAAACCTCGAAGCTTGCTGATTATTTCAGGTCCAACTGAAGCTAGCGTCACTTGGTTCCCATACTCCATCAGACGCTCTCCAAATTCCCGAGTGTGCTTAAAGTCCTCTTCGATTCCAAGAAGATCTTCCAATCGTTCGTCCAGTACTTCTTTTTTGTCTGCATACTCTTGGTCAATCTGCTCTTCGATTTCTGCAAGGTACTGCGAGACAAGCTCGATGATGCTATCTGCTTGCTGCTGTGCTGCTTCGTAGGCAGCATCTCGCTGCGTTTCCAATTCTGTCAAAGTTTCTGACGTGTCTGCAATAGCGAGCTGGACCTTGGAATACCTCTTACCAGAACCCTTGATCTCACCTTTCAGTTGTTTCGCGATTTTAGCGAAGGCTTCTGCAAGCTCCTGAATACTGTGCACAGGTGCCCTGTGTGCAACCACCGTGCACTGTGTGCAGACTGTTATTTTACATTTTGCGCAGAAGAACTCCAAACGAGATGTCGGGTGCTTGGGGCAAAGAGGGGAGACAAGGCTCAGTTTAGCTGCTACACTCAAGTCATTAAACTCCACTACTGAGATAAGCTGATGGCCTGCTGTCTGGGGAATCTTCTTGTGAGAGGCAGTACACGCCCCGCATAGAAACATCGCGCAATCCACGCACCTCATCGCTTCTGCATTAGGAGAATCTTTCTCGCATATATCGCATCGCTTGATATCAGCGCCTTCACTCTCATCACCACCCACCTGCTTGACATATTCCAGCAGACTGTTCATGAAGAAGTTGTCCGGAAAATCTTGAACGCCGTCTGAAGGGACTGGGCAAACTTTGCGGCACTGGGGGCATGTGACTTGATCCTCTCCACCCATTTGTTTGTGCCATTGAGCCAAGCAGGAGAGACAAACTGAGTGAAGGCATGGTAGCATTTTGGGCTTGTCGAAGCGATCCAAGTGAATCGGACATTGCAGGAAGTTTTCGCTGAGATCGTCAAGAAACGATGCATCTTGCATACTTGAAGCCATGTTCCTGAAAACAAAACACAAGATAATACATATAATAGAACATTTTCGGCAGTAAGGTACGATATCAAAACTTGACGTATTACAACAGGGGTAATACTGAACACGGTTTTAAGCAGGATCTGAAGGTGTAGGTGTGTAAATTCAAAAACTGGGTGTGTAAATTTAAGGATTTAAGTTCAAAGTATACGCCATGTGGACAGAAACTGGGTGTGTAACAAATTTGGGTGTATAAAACACTCCCTAGACACGGCTGGCTGCCTAAGCCCTTAATACTGACTAATTTCGTCCATGTCCATGAGTTCTGTCATATGGTTAAGGGAGCCTGGGGTGGGGGTAGGGACTGTGAATTACTTATCACAGTTCTAAGTAAATTTGCCTGCTCATGACCAGATGGTAAAAAGACTGTACGGTGTGTTGCGCTATACGATTGTTATATCATCATTTAGTAACACAAAGCATACACCATCAAAACGAGATACTCCATGCGCCAGATCGTGAGTTAAAAACATTGCATGTAGTAATGAGCCGCTACCTGGGGCACTCAACTTTTTTTGGGGTAGGGGTGTGCCGACCAGGGTCTCAAAAAGGGGGCTACAGAACTGAACTGAATGGATTTTATGACGAAAAATAGGGTCTTCGGAACTGATTTTTTCAAAAAAGTAGGTCTTGAGAACTGGCCTATAGTTCAATTTTGATTAGCAAGAGCGCAAATTTTTGGGTTTTTCGGTTTAGAACGCAAAATTTTGCGATTTTTGAATTTTCAATAAAATTGGGGTCTTAAGAACTGATGCAGGCTCAAAAGGGGGTCATAAGAGCTAGCAGCAGAGGGTGAAAAAGGGGTCTTCAGCGCGGCACATACCTAAACTGCTCACAAAAAGTATCGAAACACTGAGAAATGATCCAATATATAACGGCTCGAAAGGGTATGCATTAATTGAAGCAAATAACCAAGTGCATAATTTTGCTCTGCGTATTTTGACACCTCGATCGATGAGATACGATGTTGCGGAGCAGAGTTATTGTCATTTCAATGGTCGTGGGTCCAGTATCAAAAGTGACAATCATCCTATAGAAAGAGGTTTGCATTACTGTTTAGAATGATCAGATTCGTGGTTTTCAATAGGGATGAGTGTCACTTTTGAAACTGGACCCACAATCATTGAAATGACAATAACTCCGCTCCGCAACATCGTATCTCAACGATCGAGGTGTCAAAATACGCAGAACAAAATAATGCACTTGGATATTTGCTTCGATTATTTGCATACCCTTTCGAGCCGTTATGTATTGGATCATTTCTAAGTGTTTCGATACTTTTTGTGAGCAGTTTATATCCTTTTCCAATGTCAGTGCCCCCCCCCCCCCCCCCCCCCCCCCCCCCCCCCCCCCCCCCCCGGGCCGATACACCCTAGATCGGTAATAGGTGATATCCTTGATCTATAATTTAACAGATCGTCCGATCCCGATATTTCAAAAGGAAATTTTTATAAAGACCACAATATGTTGCGACTCAGAATGAGACGTGACTGCGATACATATGCAGGGTTTGAATTAATCGAAGGCATCGAAGGCAATGGCCTTCGATGCCCCACCTAGTAGCCTTGATGCCCTCAATTTCTGCCTGTTTTCACTCCATTAAAAAGTACATAATGGCCTTGGATAAAGTTGGTGCCCCTTTCAAATTGCCCTAAATTGCCTGCCCTTTTCATTTCTTATTTCAAGGCCTGTACATATGTGACCTGGCTCAACAACAAAATGAGCGTAAAGTCGTGATTTTGAGTTATGGCCTGAAAATAGTCGATTTGACAAGGGGAGGTCGAAAGTGAGATATTTTCATTTTCAGAAAGATAAACTATTTATGTATCACATTCCGAAGTATAAAGATAATATTTTGGGTCTAAATATGTTTTTAAGTCATTTTAGAGAGGGCATTTTATTCTTTTTATAAATGTGATGCGATCTGTGAAAACCCGTCGGATGTCGCAAAATGTGAACTAGGGATTATGGGTAAAATTAAAATAAAAAAATTAAAATAAAAAAATCTTTTTTTTAGATTTTTTAAAGGAAATTAAATTACAATACTTTGTGTCATCATCTTTCATGAAATTTTACCTTCAAAAACTTACTTAAGTCACTTTTAATATTAACCTTAAAATGTTATTTTATTGACTTAGGTATCTTTTTTGGCCTGTTTTCATGATTTCTTGTTTTGTAGCTTTTTATGACATCACAATCACCATTCACTCATAACTTTTTTTGTAGTGATCGTAGAAAAATGATCGAAACAGTTCTGTAATCAGCACAGTTATAGCTTTCTTATGATATAAATATCTCCAAAATGAAAAATGCCACTATGTGGCGGGTTTTCACAGATCGCATCACAAATGTTATTTATTATTATTACATCTCAAGAAATGAACGCAAACAGAGGAAAAATGTTTTGAAATGTCTCGAAATTACCATGTTTACATCGTCATTTCCATGGGTTTGAAATAGTATCCCTTATGGCAAATTTGGTATGGTGTTAAAGGTCAGGGATTTCCAAAGCTATAGTAGTTTGAACCCTGTATACTCCCAAATGAACCAATGAGAGGCCGTTTAATAAGAGATCTTTGGCATAAACAATCTTACGATTAAGACCTGTGATTGGCATTTATACACCAAGTTACGATAAGCTTAACTGACGTTGAAGGCCTTTTTCTCCAATTCAATGATTCAGCGGTGATTAACTTCAATTTATCATATTGGAATGGCCTATTCAATATACCAACTTTAGAGTCATTTTAAACCTGAGGACATCTACTTTCTGAAAATGTGAATAAATCATTTTTTTTTTTTTTGCGACTTAACTCTCATTCTGTACGTGGTGCCAGGTCACATCGAGTGTTGAGCGCAAAAAACCATAACAATCACTTTTGGGAAATTGAATCGAGATTTTGATACCAACATAATCTGCGTAACCTGCAGATTTTACCGCCTCATGAACTTCAGTTTTTAATTTATTTATTTCATCGTTCTGACAAGGTTCATGCTCGATATCAAGTAGTCTGAAAATGTTGGATCGGTTCATTGGATCGTTAAGTGAGGGGATTTTTTGTAAATTCGGATCCAGATCTGATCTGGTTTAATATCGGGCAGATCCAGAACTCTCGATCTGGATCGGCACCCGAGGGGGGAGGGGGCATTCAACTTTTTTTTGGGTATGGTGTGCCCCACAGCGGCACAGGGTCTCAAAAAAAGGGGGGGGGGGGGGCTACAGAACTGAACTGAGTGGATTTTATGACGAAAAATAGGGTCTTAATAGGAACTGATTTTTTCAAAAAAGTAAAGTAAAAAACGATTTTTTTTTTTTTTGTTTGTTTTAGAAGGCAAAATTTTCGAAGAATTAGGGCTTTGGAACGCAACATTTCGCGATTTTTGAATTTTCAATGAAATTGGGGTCTTAAGAACTGATGCAGGCTCAAGAGGGGGTCATAAGAGCTAGCAGCAGAGGGTGAAACAGGGGGTCTTCAGCACGGCACATACCTATACCCTTTTCCAATGTCAGTGCCCCCCCACCGATTTTTTAATTTCGAAGTATATCGGACCCGATATCGGATACATATTTATGATATAACTAGCGCTAGCGAGCCGACAAGGTAGGTATTTTGATTATTTTGATGATCGCTGAGAAATCCCCACCCTTTTTATTTTATCTCTCACGCTTTATTCAAACTACACCCTTTATATCAGAAATATTCTGACCCCAACGCTTTTGTTGATTTTTTTATTTCTGGAGTCCCACGCTTATAAAGCGTGCCGTCCGGACTGTGTTTATACAGACAGCAATTATTCCATGGTTCAATGCACGCATCAAGGTCAAATGGCCGTTTCAAAACGAGCACAATTTTTTTGGATTCACCCTGTAGTGCTCGGCCTGTGATACTGACATACATACCTTAGTTTACTGCATGTCAGCAGGACTTGGTCCAACTATATCGTGAGAAGGATAACACTACGGTTCTCACAGAGAGTGACAAACCATATTCCAAAAATTTTGTAATTCTGCAAATTGGATAATAGGAGAAAGAAAAAGACCATGCATGAGATACATTTTGAAACTATAAATTTGTATTTCCTATAGAACACTGAAATGTCCCACCAGCGTTCAATTTCCAGCATTTTTTTGTGTAGCAAAAAGTGTGATGCACTATTAGTTTTGTGTAGCAATTCACAAATTTTGTAAAGCACTTAATTTTTTCTAGTAATAAGATTAATATTTCATCAACTTTGCACGTTCTACATTATCTGGCATGCGCATGTAAGAACGAATTCTTACGTTGAGAAGGAAGAGTCTTTAATACATTCTAGTTGATTTCTATACCAAAGTTGGTTGTTTATTTACGAAAATCATACATGCTCCAAATAATAGAAGATACAAAATACGACGGACAATACACACAACACGTCTGTTGTGGTTGACGAGCAGGACGCGAGAGAACGATTCTAGATCGCGCACGACCCAAATAATCAACCAGCGCTCAGCTGTGATTGGCTAATCATCTGAGCGCTGATTGGCCTATTCTAATAACAATAATACATATTCAAAGAATCGACATTGTATTGTTCCATTGCTAATGTAGGGGTGTTTTATATCCCACACGCACGTAAGTGACGTAACACGATTCAACCATGTAATGCATGTATAACCTGTGTCCCGTAAGCAAAATACAGTTTTTGGCTTTGATGGAACGTGATCAAATATCAAGTAGGGAATCTTCTTGCATAGCACTTTTAGCTACACATTTGTGCAATTGAATAGCAATACTTCAAAAGTGCGGAGCATTTCGCGATGCGACACCGGTTATGAACGCTGTGTCCCACACAGGTAAATGTCCTTGCTTTTTGAGCAGGGACGTTCAGCGGTGCTTGTCAGGCCTCAAATTAAGAAATGGAGAGGGCATGCATTTTAAGGCAAAACATCACAGTATGGATTTAATAATTTGATTAGAACATGGTAACAACCCAAATACACCATTTAGGGTACACCAGTTTATAACACAGGACCATAAATGCCTGTTACTCTTGGGAGCAACAAGTTTTTATCTATTTAATATGTATAAAGTGTCTTTGAAAAGGGGTGTTTGAAATGATAGTCATTGAAAACAAAAAAGGGGGTATTTTTCATCCCAATTTTGTCCTCGTTTTTGCCAAAAAAAGGGGAAAAAGGGTAAAATTGTTGAAAAATCCTTGCAAATGGGTACTTTGAAAAAATGAAGAACAGTCATGGTTACCATTACCAACTTTTGTGTTGAGTTGGGGGCCGGGTCTGAGCTATACCAATGACACAAGCTAACAAAATTATTTTTGAGTAAAAATGCCCAAAATTGCTTGACACTAATCTAGTGACGATTTTCTCATTTTTTCATCTAAAGCTGTATTTTTGAAATTTTGACCAAATATGCCCAAAAAAGTGGAAAAAAATACAGCTTAAGAAAAAAATGAGAAAATCGGCACTAGATTAGTGTCTTATTAGGATAATCAAGCAAGGAAACCCATACGTTGGTGGTTCCCCCCCCCCCCCCCCACTACCAACAAACCCATACGTTGGTGGTTTTTCTTCTTCCCCTAGGATGGGGACAGATAGTGAAACATGCAAAATACCCTATGATGAATAATACCAACTGATGACAAATAACACTAAGTATGATTTGTTATACTACCTAAGAACTGTCCGCTATTTTACCAAATTCACATAGATGGAAAGCGGAAGTCCTCTTCTTTCCAACCCTATCTTTTAAATTCTAAATGGAGTTAAAGGTATATGTTCCGCTCACATTTTTATGAATTTTCTCAAACATACAGACATTTTCATATCATATGAAAGCTTATATTTTTCTGATTTTCATACTGAAATTTGACTGCCTAATTCGGTATAATGACAGAAAAAAATTGATGAAATAGCGTTGAATTACCGCGAATGGTGGTTAACCACCGCTCTAGTTTGTGTACTAGTCAATGGGTACAGTTCACAGCATCTTGTGCGTCTAAAATAAGAACCATTAGAGCTATGCAACTCAAACTTTGGAACACACCTTTTTTAAGGATGACCTTTCATGTAGAATAGAAAATTGAAGATGAAAATCGGAACATCTACCTTTAATCTGGTGAAACTATATGAAAATAGTTTGACTTCTTTGACATTTATTGCACATTTCTCACTTCTGTGTGTAGGGAATCGAGGGAATAGACAAAGAGTGTAGGCCTATTATTGACTTGGCATTCTCAACCATTATCACTGTATCTGATTTACTAAAGTCAATAAAGCGTAACCAGCCATCTACATTATTGTACTGTGTATATATAACTGCCTTATTTAAATGGTCCTGTTAGTTACTAAAAATGGACTCAAGAAATTCATATGCAAATAAATTTGGTCAAAAAAGTGATTTTTTTGGATTTTCTCAAAAAAACACACAATTTCTTGTGGTCAAATATTTTTGATCAACATTGACATCAAATGGATTCTCTGACCCAAATCCTTTCCAAAATGTATACTTTTATATGCATTTGATTAAAATAGTTCAAAAATTACATTAACAATTACTCCCGGGGGGGGGGGGGGGGTCGGATTTGGTCGGATTTGGTCGGATTTGGTTTGGTCGGGGGTGTGCCGCTGGAGATTCAAAACCCATACCCATTTTTAGGGGTGATTTTGGAAAAATCGGTACCCATTTTTAGGGGTTTTGCTTTATTTTAGACTAAATTTTCGCAAATTATCGGGAAAATAGACCTAATTTTGGCAAATTTTCGCGGAAATAGACCTAATTTTGGCAAATTTTCGCGAAAATAGACAAAAATTTCGCGAAAATAGGCCCATTTGTAAAAAGTGACCCCATTATTAGGGATTTCCAGCACAAAATCATGCCCCATGTTTAGGGATTTTGTGCCCAAAAAGCTACCCATTAGAGCGGCACACCCCCGTATACCGTCTTAGGCGAGTACCCCCCCCCCCCCGGGCAATTACTAATTAGGATACACATTGGCGGAGCCAGGGGGGGGGGGGCCTGGGGGGCACGTGCCCCCCGGGTCTCTGGCACCAAAAAAAAAAAAAAAGGAGAAGAAAAGAAAGAAAAAGGAGAAGAAAAAGAAAGAAAAAGGAGATAAAGGAAGAAAGAAAAGAGAAATCGTAGAGGGTATAGTCTATATAGAGTTCTTTATTTTCCATGCCCACCCCTTATTTTGTACGTTCCCGGCACAGATCCCGGCATATCAAGGCAATAATGGCGTAGCCAGAGGGTTAAGAAGGGGCCGACCGCTCCTTCTCCCCTGTCACCCAATTTTGCCATTGTCGCCTTAATTTTGATAAGAGAAATCATAGTTAAATTATGACGCTCAAATACAAAGATAGCATTTTTCGTTGTATGTGCCCCTTCCCCCAAAAATAAATTCATTGCAAATTAAGAAGCCAAAATGTACCTCAATCCAACAAAACCGGGTAAAATAGCAAAACATTAAACAATAAAAGCAGTGTCATAAGGCCAAAATATATCTCAAATGTGGCAAATAAGTATAAAGAAGCCAGGGGTAATCGTAAAAAATAAAAATTAAATGTGACATTTTAATAGAAGCAACAATGTATCTCAATCTTGGCAAAATTAATGTAAAGAAGTCAATTTTGCGTGGTTGGTATCTCAATCGCGGCACAATTTATGTAAAATAGCCCCCAAAAAATTGCGCGCTACGCGCACACGTGACATGAACGTTCACTTTAATTTTTAAATCTTATTTTAAGACAAAATGTATCTCGATCATGACAAAATTAGTTAGTGTTGAGAAGCCAATATTTCGCGCATTTTGCTCATGTGCCTCGAAATACTTGCTTTAGTTCTTAAGCTTGTATCAGCGAAAATTGGCAAAATATGTAGAATAGCAAACAAAATTGCGCGCTACGCACACACATGCCCCAATCGATAAGACTTGGGACCATGACCAGTCCTTGTGTGACTTCATTTCTTGTTGTCCGTTTCGGGAGAGCCCGAGTAACCCGGGAGCACCGCAACACTTTTAAGTTTTCAAAACAGAATTTTTGCTATTTTAGGTTGCTAATGATTTTTGAAGACTTTATAACCCCTAGTATCACCCCTCTGCTGGATACCTATCAAAATATTCACACAGCTCATTTTACAGGGGGGTCAAAGTTTGGTTTTGTACAGGGAAGTATAGGGAGAGCTGAACTTGTTTTAAACCTGGGGTGCATTTCTTTGTTGACAGGTGTATCATGATACATTTGGTTTTAAATGATAGCTGTATATCAGTATTATTTTTTCCCATGTTTAAACCAGCATGTTTTATAGCCTATATGATGTAATAAATCAATTGAAATAATTAATTGTAGGGCGCCCTCACTTGACCTGTCACAAAATATATTAAATGTATGGAATGCCATTAGTGTAGTAACTCAATTATCAGTGTTTATCACCTATAAACCATGTGTTCTCTTTGATAAATATGTATTATGACAAGTAAACATGGCTTATTGAGAAATAAAAAAGTTGAATCAATGTTTTTCGACCAATAGAGATGGTTTATCACATGTAAAAAATGTGCATTGACTAGATACAAGAATGGCTTGCCATATTCAGGCATGTTGTATGGATATAATAAATAGTCCATCTCAGATCAGAGTCCAAAAGTAAAATGCTGTTATAAATGGACATTGCAAAAGTGATTTTGTATGCTTAATATTATTTTGAATACCAATAGTTTATAAAATATGCCAAATTTGCTCCATCGGGGGTGCCACTCCTCATGACAAGGGGTCCCATTTAGTCATGGTTAATTAAGACTGTCCAATATCAATTTATTTTTTAATTGTGTTTTCATTACATTTTTTACACATATTAAGAGTCATTTTCTCATTTAATAAAATTGAATGCCAATAGTTGATATGATCTGCCAAATGTACTTCCCCGGGGGTACCACTACAAAGCGGGGTCTATTCAATAACGGGTTAAATGATTGGTGTTTTCATACATTGGTGTTTTCATGATTTGTATTCACACATATGAGAGTCAGTATTTCCCACTGAATGCCATAGAACATAAAATGTGCCAAATATGATTCCTCAGGGGTGCCACTCCTCCTGAGAGGGGTTATATTTACTGGGTTTCAGTGCCCCCCTCCCCCAAAGGTACATTTTAAAGTTTTAAATGTTTTCGTTACAACACATGTTAACACATATCGAACGTCACTTCTACATTAAACACAACTTTGAAGGCTAATAGTATAAATATTATCTACCAAATGTACTTCCCGGGGGTACCACTTTCGAGCGGGGTCTATTCAATAACGTGTTTTCATACATTGGTATTTTCATACATGATTTCAGACATATATTCACACATAAATGATAGTCATATGCTATTCTGAATGACATAAGAACATAAAATGTGCCAAATGTGCTTCCTCAGGGGGTGTCACTCCTCCTTAGATGGGTTATATTTACTAACTGTTATGCCCAAGACAGTTCAATTTCAATTTATTTCTTTTTTATTTTATTTTAATTTTCCTTTTTTCCCCACAAATATCAAGAATTATCCGAATTTGAATGCCAATTATAGTTGACATTAATCTGCCAATTGTTCAATTGAAATGACCTTTGTATATAATTATCCCGAATGCCATTGCCATTAGTACATAAAATGTTCCATTTTTTCTCCTGGAGGGTGCCACTCTCAAGAGCAGTCCTAAGGGACCGTTCATTATTTTGCCTGCCGGATTCGAACGATAAAAATCCAACAGCTTCCGGGGCTTCACCCCCTTGACCCCCACAAAAATGAAAATTTAATTATAAAAGTTTATTCAAATTATGTGATGTATATAAACCTTCAAATATTCATTTAACATGGGGATTCTTTTACCTCAAAATGTGTATGCGAATATGCAAATTACTGCATTCTAAATAAATTAAAAACGATTTATCTTTCATGAAAAAGATTGTTAAATATGAGTTCCTTGTTTGATTTCCTTTCATTTGAATCCTATATTGACATACTTTTGTCGAGGTTCCGATTGGGGTCTGTGTGAAACTTTTGGGGGTATCCCGGAAACTGGTAAAACTACTTATTATGGGCTACCAAGTTGCATGGTGCAACCAAAAATAGCATGAAGTATAATAAAAAGTGTCCCGGTGCTCCCGGATTAATAATAAACATAGCAGCACGGATCACTCATATTATATAAGAAACCTGCCAACACATGCAGTTAATTTTGGTATACTGAAATTGCTTTCTAGAATGACTTTCCTCAAGTGCAGTCAGTAATGGAAATGGCTGTTATAATGTGAAATATCATTATCCTTTGTCTAAGTTGATTTACACATTTGTAAGCTTTGAATTAGACCTCTCCTGGAAATGATTTAATCACGTTGTGAACAACTTTGAATGATGACATAAAGACATCTATGTTCCATGCTCTTTCCAATTGGTAGGATAATTTTAACATGATATAAACAAACCTTCAGACTTAAAGATACGTAAATCCATTTTGTTTGTGAATGTTATGCTATATTCTTGTTATAATAAAAAGGTTACAAACAGAATGGTGAATTTCATTCAAATAATGGGACTTCCCAATTAGATTATGCATATTACTCCATATATAAGGCACAGTATCTCTTGTTTGTTAAGGGAAAAGAATTTCTACAGAAATAACTTTTATACATGTAGCTATTGGTTAAACAAGACCAACATATTGGAAAATAGTTATGTGGACTAATTGATTGAAAAAAATAATGTTAAGTCAAAACATGTCAGAAATATCTAAATATCCATGCTCCTGATATCAAGAGAGCGATTATTGGACAATTTTGAGGGTATTTGAGGGGTTAAGACTCATGATAGGAAGATCTTAAGTGAATTTTTTCTGTCATTCCAAGATAGATATGTCATGGGCAACATATGTTCAAGGATGTTTGCAAGATTTAATGGCTTTGTAACATTGTAAAATGTGGTTGTCTTCTTTTAAGTCAAATTGTATTGCCGAATATGCAAAATACTGCATTTTATGTAATGTTTTTTGCAAATAAATTGAAAATGGTTGATCAAACATAAATAAAGTGTCTAGATATGAATTCCTTGTTTGATTATCTTTCATTTGAACCCCATATTGACATACTTTCGACAAAGTAAAAGTTTGACCCCCCCGGAGGGGGGGGGGTCTGTGTGAAACTTTTGGGGGGTATCCCCGAAATTGGTCAAACAACTTATTATGGGCTACCAAGTTACATGGTGCAACCAAAAATAGCATGAAGTATAACAAAAAGTGTTGCGGTGCTCCCGGGTTAGAGGGCCAAGCGGGTGGATGAAGGGTGGGTGTATGTTTTAGAACCTCAAAATATTTACATTTCTTTTTAGAAGCTTGTTATCAGCAAAAAAAAGTCGCTCAATTATGACAAAATTAGTGTAAAATATGCAATTGTGAGCGCTTAGCTCGCATGAACCATTTAGCTTTAGGCCAAATAAAAAAACAAACTAGTTTCTCGTCCCAACTTTTTGAAAAATGGAGGATGAGGGCAGTTTTTTTTTTTTTTTTTCTTTTCCAAAATGGCGGATCCAACATGGCGGATGCCCCTTTTTCCAAAACTGGTTTCGCTTTTTCCAACATGGTGGAAATGTTTTTGCTTCAAAATGGCCGCCACTTTTCTAAGACTAGCTTTATAACCTTAAAATGAGTACATTTCGCCTGTTGTGTTGTTTTTTGATTGTAACACAGGTTTTTGTTAAATATTGACACGTTCTCCATTAACAACATCAGTGTGATCTTGAAATAATTAAAAAAAATTAAAAAATAAATAATAAAAAAATAAATAAATAAAAAAAACCTTTAAAAAACAAAACAACTTTTTGGGATGCGGCAGCCAAAACGGATGCGCGCGGGGACGAGAAACTACTATATTTTTTTATTTGGCCTTATAACAAATAAGTATCAAATGTTGTGCGCTCGCGCTAATGTGACTTCAAACATTAACTTTATCTTTATGAAACTTTTATGAAGGCAAGCCTCAATCATTGCAAACTGTAAAATAGCACATTTTTCGCGCGCTACGCGCGCCTCTTAAGGTATCAGCAGGTCACCTTTTTTTCTTTACTTCGTCAATTTATAGGTATCTGATTAATAATAATTTCAAAAATATATGATTTTGATTTGCAGCTTTAGTTTTCTTTTAAATTAAGATTAATGTAGCAAATATATAGAGTATATTAGTATAATTATGCTCAACTTCTTTCGTGCATTGATAATTTTTTTTTTTATTAGAAATGAAGAGGTGGCTTTTCGATAAAATTGTGGTCAAAAGTATAAACCAGATCGCACCAAATGAGTTCCAAAATTGAAATTTGTCCTACTTCTGAGGGGGGTGGGTACATCCCCCCTCAGACACCCCCCTGTCCGAGCATAGCTCGGAGGGCAGTGCTGCGCACTGCTTGGATGGTACCTTACCAAATTCAGTTTTTGGGGCCTCACATTAACTTTTCTGGGTCTGAGCCTGAGTGCCCCCCGGATAAAATAATCCTGGCTACGCCTATGATACAGCACTAGTAGATAAATTCAACAAAAAACTTCCTCATGCCGCATCCATATGGAGTACATGTAGTATGAGACTGAGAGAGCTAGGATACCTACCTATATATTAAGGCAATGTCTTGCTAGACGTCCCGTAACTCAAGTGCGCATGCTCAAACCAATTAATGATACGTTGTAGCTATACGGTTTATTCCGTACGGGACGTGAGGCAAGATATAGCCTATATATTAATTTATAGTAAGCCTACTTTACGTATCGCCAGATGGATTTTCATACCAAAGACTCCTTGGATATTTGGGCAATATCCTATAGGTCTTACATACTGAATAAAGCACAAGGCAGCTATCATTTTTACAATGTAAAACAACTGCAAAACTATTGCTGCCTCTCGTGCTTTATTCCGTATGTAAGACCTATATGAGGATATTGCCGATATGGCCTGCATTTACCTGTAAAACACTTGGTTGACTCGTTGCCAGACCTTGAGAATCAAGAAGTTTCCCCAGCTGTTGATATGAATATAAATTATAATACCAGGCATAGATCATTAGATCCGGTCCGTGCCCAGATTTCGCTCTGGCCAGTACAAAGTACAATGTACAAAGATCGATGTGCGGTGTTCCTATATTGAATAAGGTTTATCGTAGATAGAAAAAAAGCCATTGATTATCCACGTGTCAGGACTCGATGAGCCCATCTCAATGTATATAATTCTCATGATTTCATGAGTGTATGATTTATCTCTCTTGTTTGTATAAGTGTTTTTTCCTATCTTTTGATGTATCTTACTTTATATTTGTTGGATGCACCACCATCTGTTGGTGGGTGCCGCTGTTTTGAAAGCGTTTTCCGAATAAATAAATAAATAAATAAATAAATCCTATTCTGATGCATTGTGGGTTCGCAAACGGAGCAGATTTGCACCCACAATCCACCCACAATGCATCAGAATAGGATAATCAATGGCTTTTTTTCTATCTACGACTAACCTTATTGGGCACTTCCATTTCCCGCATGTTATCCATATCTTGCAACTAAAATTATCATCGTGCAACAGTAAATTGCGTCATAATGAAACGGAAGTGCCCTTCCCCTTTGGTATTGTTCAGATTTGTTTACGTTAGGCCCAATCCATGGTATCTCCATTGGATTATACAGTCAAAAACGACTAGTATGCAAAACTAGAAAAGTAATTCACCGATCGATCCCATTCTTAGACCGAGTATTTTATGTGTATATTTACGCATGTATGTGTAGTTTGGCTATATTTAATTAAGTATTTTTCGGACTATGTAGCAAAACAGATTCTTTACGGCGAGTTTTGCATCAAAACACATGCGTAGAATGTACAATTGCTCTTCACTTTCTTCCGTCATTTGCCTTCCGATTCTTACGCTAATCTCACCTTTTCGTTGCAAATTTAATATACATGAGTAGTATTAACTGTCAGGCACATTCTGACACTATTCTGATACCTCCAATTCGTATAATTTCGATTAATTCTGCACTTCTAAACTCATGTGCGATCTGTCAAGTCGCCATTTTATTTGTAAAATGTTCGGAGTTTTTCGGGAGCGATCGGCGAGCCGAAAATGGTTGCTCTAGACTCGAACAAAGTTTTTAAGGAAACGTTTCAATTTATATTGCTTTTTAATACATGAGATTAGAAACATAATTCTGATATTTATAAATGTATTTTGCATTCCTGACAAGGGAAAATAAGCATTTTATCGCCATTCTTTTTAGGCCTATTTTGAGATAAATTATGGAATCACTGGAATTATTGGTTGTCAGGATTCAAGAATTGCCATGGCACCCGAATTTACATAATAAAGAACAGTTGTCTCCCTTATTTGGTATAATGACACGCTCAGGCGCTGCTCATCCTTTTTATTAGCCAATCAAATTATGAGGATCTTTTATGTTAATTAGTGTCCATTTGATGAAAATCCATCAAGTTTTGGTCATTCCGGCGGGGTGAAGCGCCAGATAAGGTAGGCAACCAGACCTCCTCCTATAGCTGCCCTAGCTTTTAGCCAAAACAGGCTGAATCAGAGAGATTCCATAGGAAACTGATTTACTGTTAGGCTTTGATTTGCATCACGTCTCATTTTCAAGATGTGTTCATTGAATGCACTTTTGAAAGGATGGATGTTTTTGTCATTCGTTTTTATCTATGAAGGTTTCTATAGCAGTCAAACAGTGTTTTGTTTCAAGCACGGTTTGTTATTCTATAATTTTATGCATCACTCGCACAAGTGCTGTTTAGCCAGTGTAGTGAGTTTCTGTTTTAGTTTGGTAACCAAATTTGACGTTCAATCGTTTCATGTTCCGTAATGCATAATTTGCGTTTTCATTGGATTGCGCCAAGTCTGGAATAAAGGCCAATCCAATATTATGCGTAGTAACTATTCCAGGCAATTAATTTCTGGTCAGTACGTGAAATCACATTTCGGAAACCACCCAAATTTTGGAACCAACTCTGTTACAAACTGGTGTATAAATAAACGCATCAGATATGAAATTATGAATTATACTTGTAAATAACTGCTATAGAACCAAAGTAGAGAAAGTAGAATGTAAATTTAGGATAAGAAAATATGGTTTTTGATCGTAGAATATTATTGGTATTATGCTGTGAGTTTTAACAATAGTAAAGAGAGTTTTTATGTTTACGGTAATCATGGCAGCGACCCGGAATGGTCTGCGTAAGAGGTCGCTGCATAATTGATTATGCGTAAGTGGTATTGTTCAACTGTTTCATTGATAAAAAGATGTAAACAATGTGCCCGAGCAGAGGCAGAGTAGTAAGCGCGAGGGATCGTAGCTTGAATACTCGTTTAATTATTTTATTGTTCTAGAGCTATTGCTAGACGGGGGATTTTATTGAACTCTCACACAGTATAATAACATTAATAACAAAGAACATAAACCTTTAATATATTCCCAATGTCATCTGTATTCTTGTGTGCATTATTATAATATGTAACATAATACATGTAATGTATAATAGATGAATACTGATGGAATGAATTTGTAATGATGAAAAGAGAAACCCATTAGACGGGTAGAGAATACATTCAAGTTAAATCTTTGATCTGGACATTGATAAGTTATTGACTCTGATATTATTACTTTTACACGATAGTTTTACTTCCATGTAAGAACTGTCTTTTGGTATTTAAAATATAAACTGAAGACCAACACTATAAGAGGTGGCTCCCGGTAATTTAAAGTTATTCTGGAACAGGTTCAATAATGAACCAAATACGTCGAAAACTGTAATGTGATTCATAGGCAGTGTATCTGGAGGCCTCTTGTATTTGTGGTATTTCTCATTAACCGGGTGCATTGGTTCAAACATGTAAGAGTCTGGAAGGAAGAATAGGTCCTTTGGAATAAGTAGACAACCTCATAAATCAACTCGTTAAATAAATTCTAGTCGGCACCGTAACAGGGAGCACCAAAGTTACGTTTAAAGGGTGCTGGTAACACATTCATAGAGCACTAGCGCTAGCTCTAAACAGCAATAGAAATGAGAATACTCGCTAATCAAATACATTTGCATTAAAAACACTCAAGAAACTACATAAATAAATAAAGCTATAATATTAATAATATCAGTGAATCATGCCAGTTAGAAATTAGTACACATACCCATAACCCTTCCAGAATTGTAATGTGGCCTTCCACAGTTCTCGACACGCTACCATAAACATTCATGTGTGCCCACAATTTTTATATAATTACAGATTGCTCTAGCTGTTTCTACTACATTGGTGTCCGGCGGTGGGATTTTTGGAAAATTTTTGGTAACACAGCAGAAAGAGCAATTAGGTAATTATGACAGACAGGGGTGATAGAATGTTGGGAGGGGCATTCAGAGATAGTCTGGAAGAGGATGAGGATGAGTACGTAGATGCTCAAACCATAAATATGATAAATGCTGATACGCAAAGACCCAGACCGGGTCAAGGGGACAGTGAAAATGTCCAACAGATGGATAGAGAGAGGCATAGGCCGCTCTACCAAAATGAAAATGTACAACAGATGGATAGAGAGGAAGCATGGAATCGTAGAGAGAGGCGTATGCCGCTCTACCAAGATGAAAATGCAGAAGAGATGGATAGAGAGGAAGCATGGAATCGTAGAGAGAGGCGTATGCCGCTCTACCAAGATGCCCCACAAAACTATAACGTCCCAACACCCAGAGATAGGATGAAGGTAGCCACATTTGATGGAACTTCAGCCTGGGTAGACTATGTGGTACAGTTTGAGTTAGTGGCCCAATTAAATAAATGGGACGAACACACTAAAGCAATGTTTTTGGCTACTAGTCTGAGGGGGGTGGCACAAGGTGTTCTTAGCGAGCTAAGCGCTGAAGATAGACACGATTATCAAATATTGGCGGCCAAGTTAAACCAAAGGTTTGGTGCCGTGCACGACAAAACAGCAATATACAGAGGGAAATTAGACAATCTCAAACAACAACCAGGACAATCCTTGCCAGAGTTGGCATGTCAAATTACACGTTGGTCAAAACTGGGTTTTCCATATATAGACCAAAAGAGTTTTGAGCAAGCATGTATAGATAAATTGGGCTGTGCAGTAAATGACCCTGATGTCAAAATGTCCGTAATGAAAGGGAGGTGGAAGACTTTGGATGAAGCAGTAAGAGATGCCGTCGAAACTGAAGAGGTTCAGAAAATAAATCGGGAAAACTTGTCTAGAAGACCAGTCAGAGCCGTGAGCGCAGACTGTACAGACAGCCGAACTGAACTCATGCTGACAGAACTACGCGATACAGTCAAAATCTTAGGTGAACAGATGGGTGAAATGAGAGCGAAAAGGGAACCACAAGAAACATATAATAAGAAAAGATATGTATGTTTTAACTGCAATGAGGAAGGGCACATGAGGAAAGATTGCCCTTTTCCATACCAAAATGGAAACCAAAATGGAAACAGAAATGGAAACAGAAATGGATACCACAATCAGGACAGACATAACAGGAATACACCACACAACATGGGAAACTAAGTAGCACCGTGTTTGGGGGTGAAAACTCGGTACATAAAGAAAAGCCCACAACAACGTCTGGTCGAATTGTGAAAAAGCCACAATGGTATGGGATTGTATACTAAATACGCCTATTTTTCTTTGCTCTCTTTTGTATTCCTTTAATTCAGATATGGGAGACCCACCCAGACATCCGTGCCCTTTGTGTGATCACCGTTTTAACCACATAAACCCACTTAGGTACCATTTGAGAATAGCCCATGGTACCCAGGATACCCCCAGTCAACAAACCCGGCAAGAAATCCAAATGAGGTGCCAATTATGCCCCAAGACATTTGGGAAACCCTACCATCTAAAGCGACACTTATATCAGGAGCATGGAGCAATAAATGGAGGTAACGATAGACATGTGGTGGTAGATAGAAGGGAGCCCCATTACCAGCCCAAGCCAAAGATACAGAAACTGTCTGACCCAGTAAGACGCATATGTCTGCCAAAACTTACTGCACTATCACCAATGCAACAAATCAGACAAGAAGCCTCCAATGCAGGTATGAGAAGGCATGGGCACACCAAGCCCTATGCAGGTAGAAGACCACACCATGATTCACCTCCTAAAGGGCAAATCCATGGCCGATCCAGACCCAAAGAAGATACACCCCCAAGGTGTAGCCCAACACCAAAATTACCCGCAACAACAGTGACGGCAGAAGAAGCAGCGACAGCGTGTATGATAGAAATACATCCCAGCCCTTCACAGGCAGATTTGATGACAGCTAACAGTCCAATGGCGATACAACCTATGGCAACTCCAGAAAAACCTGCGACCGGCAAGAAGACGAACCCAATCCCTAGCACAACAATCAGCATTGGAACGAACACAGCAGTACTACCCCTGGAGCAGAAGTACAACATGCTGCCCAAGCGACTACAGTTAAGGATCGACCTAGAGGTTAGAGTTGGAATAAACGGAGAAATGATCATTGAGACCGTGGGTACTGAAGTCACACAGCCGGCTCCAGCTGGGATTCTACCTTTCACAACCAGGCCAGGGACGCTACCACCAGCTACCAAGACTAGTGTACTAAAGGAGACCGAGCAGTAAAGCTTCACCTACAGTAAAAATTATTTTATAAATTGTAAGTCGTTCCTTTTTCTGGTCAGTTGTTATTATAAAATGTGATGCTATAATTAATCCCGTCACCCTATACAGTATTAACTTAGTACAACCTATGCAAAATGTAGTATTGTCTGACCTGCCACTCCATTTTACGAGATTGCAGTTAGTTTAGTTGGCCTCAAAATTAGGCCAAAATACCCGTTCTTTTGACATATTTTTGTACTCACGATTTCCACACATGTTGTCCATCCATACTGCAAGCATTTCAGAAAACTGCAGTACGTTTTTCGTTGACCTTTTAGCTAAATTTAGGCAGTTAAATTAACTTTATTATACACTGTCTGCATAAATCCATGTTTTCCCACGCTTGATAAAGTTGTTTTGATAAATTGACCTATCACGGAAACCGTGGCGACAGCAGTGTTTTTATATTATTAAATTGAGACCGCCCCTATCTATAGCTTATACATGAGTCTTAGGCCAGTAACAGTTAGAAAAAGTTACCCTATTGGTAACCTGTGATATTTATAATAATATTGAGGTAGTATAATATGTATTTTAAGTTTGCAAGTCTGTTTTCTGCAGAGTGTGGAAAGCCGTTTTCTTCCTGTCAACATTTATAATTCATGATGCGCACGCATTTATTGACAGGGAGACAGGCTGTCATTATCCAGATTGTCTACGCAAGAAATTCGGAAAGGAAATTCAGTCTCGGGTACGGTTTTGAATTTGGTATTTTACTTATTTATTTTGTCCATCTCAAATCAACTGTATATTTTAATTATTGGATACAGCATCGTTTTAGATGTTAGAAGATTCGGTTGTTGCCCAGGGGCGAAGGCTTAGCCCTAATCGATCTTAGGACTTCTCATTAGATTGTCTTTTGAGATGTACGCGAATGTGTATACACTGTATTGTATGTGTGCTTGGACAACACACACCCACCAATACAAGCCTTAATTTTATTTCAAAACTCCGCAGAATACAACTTGCAGATACAATTGAACTGACCAGAAAAATTGCTATTGTTTTTTTTTATGTATGTATTTATTTATATGGTAAAACTTGTACTAGTATTATACTAGTCTATAAACAGTATTGTATTTGTATATAATTGTATACAAATACTGTAGAGTAGTAGGCACAAATGCTTTTTCGAGAGAGATTTTCCAATTACATGAGAAATTAGCACCTCCATAACCTTGAGTCATCCGAGAGAACATGAATTGTTAAGATTTTTGATTATGTGTACAGTTTAATTTTGGATACAGTGCTATCATAGCATTTTAGGGTTAAGTTGCCCTGGGGCAATGGCATGGTAGCCCTATTAACCCTCGTTCTCTGACTCAAGGTTGGGAGATGTTCAGAAAATTCTTTATTTTTTTTAAAATTTTTATTTCCTCTCGAAGTAGTAGTTAAGCCTACATTATATTACATTATTGCACATAAATATCAAATTATTTTGAGGACAAAATGTGTCTGAGGAGGGGGTAGGGAAATGGAAGTGCTCTTCCTTTTATTTTTTTTAAAATATTTTTATCGACCATGCAACGAATTTTGAGGACAAAATTTATATTGAGAAGGGGGTAATGAAACGGAAGTGCCCTTCCCCTTTGGTATTGTTCAGATTTGTTTACGTTAGGCCCAATCCATGGTATCTCCATTGGATTATACAGTCAAAAACGACTAGTATGCAAAACTAGAAAAGTAATTCACCGATCGATCCCATTCTTAGACCGAGTATTTTATGTGTATATTTACGCATGTATGTGTAGTTTGGCTATATTTAATTAAGTATTTTTCGGACTATGTAGCAAAACAGATTCTTTACGGCGAGTTTTGCATCAAAACACATGCGTAGAATGTACAATTGCTCTTCACTTTCTTCCGTCATTTGCCTTCCGATTCTTACGCTAATCTCACCTTTTCGTTGCAAATTTAATATACATGAGTAGTATTAACTGTCAGGCACATTCTGACACTATTCTGATACCTCCAATTCGTATAATTTCGATTAATTCTGCACTTCTAAACTCATGTGCGATCTGTCAAGTCGCCATTTTATTTGTAAAATGTTCGGAGTTTTTCGGGAGCGATCGGCGAGCCGAAAATGGTTGCTCTAGACTCGAACAAAGTTTTTAAGGAAACGTTTCAATTTATATTGCTTTTTAATACATGAGATTAGAAACATAATTCTGATATTTATAAATGTATTTTGCATTCCTGACAAGGGAAAATAAGCATTTTATCGCCATTCTTTTTAGGCCTATTTTGAGATAAATTATGGAATCACTGGAATTATTGGTTGTCAGGATTCAAGAATTGCCATGGCACCCGAATTTACATAATAAAGAACAGTTGTCTCCCTTATTTGGTATAATGACACGCTCAGGCGCTGCTCATCCTTTTTATTAGCCAATCAAATTATGAGGATCTTTTATGTTAATTAGTGTCCATTTGATGAAAATCCATCAAGTTTTGGTCATTCCGGCGGGGTGAAGCGCCAGATAAGGTAGGCAACCAGACCTCCTCCTATAGCTGCCCTAGCTTTTAGCCAAAACAGGCTGAATCAGAGAGATTCCATAGGAAACTGATTTACTGTTAGGCTTTGATTTGCATCACGTCTCATTTTCAAGATGTGTTCATTGAATGCACTTTTGAAAGGATGGATGTTTTTGTCATTCGTTTTTATCTATGAAGGTTTCTATAGCAGTCAAACAGTGTTTTGTTTCAAGCACGGTTTGTTATTCTATAATTTTATGCATCACTCGCACAAGTGCTGTTTAGCCAGTGTAGTGAGTTTCTGTTTTAGTTTGGTAACCAAATTTGACGTTCAATCGTTTCATGTTCCGTAATGCATAATTTGCGTTTTCATTGGATTGCGCCAAGTCTGGAATAAAGGCCAATCCAATATTATGCGTAGTAACTATTCCAGGCAATTAATTTCTGGTCAGTACGTGAAATCACATTTCGGAAACCACCCAAATTTTGGAACCAACTCTGTTACAAACTGGTGTATAAATAAACGCATCAGATATGAAATTATGAATTATACTTGTAAATAACTGCTATAGAACCAAAGTAGAGAAAGTAGAATGTAAATTTAGGATAAGAAAATATGGTTTTTGATCGTAGAATATTATTGGTATTATGCTGTGAGTTTTAACAATAGTAAAGAGAGTTTTTATGTTTACGGTAATCATGGCAGCGACCCGGAATGGTCTGCGTAAGAGGTCGCTGCATAATTGATTATGCGTAAGTGGTATTGTTCAACTGTTTCATTGATAAAAAGATGTAAACAATGTGCCCGAGCAGAGGCAGAGTAGTAAGCGCGAGGGATCGTAGCTTGAATACTCGTTTAATTATTTTATTGTTCTAGAGCTATTGCTAGACGGGGGATTTTATTGAACTCTCACACAGTATAATAACATTAATAACAAAGAACATAAACCTTTAATATATTCCCAATGTCATCTGTATTCTTGTGTGCATTATTATAATATGTAACATAATACATGTAATGTATAATAGATGAATACTGATGGAATGAATTTGTAATGATGAAAAGAGAAACCCATTAGACGGGTAGAGAATACATTCAAGTTAAATCTTTGATCTGGACATTGATAAGTTATTGACTCTGATATTATTACTTTTACACGATAGTTTTACTTCCATGTAAGAACTGTCTTTTGGTATTTAAAATATAAACTGAAGACCAACACTATAAGAGGTGGCTCCCGGTAATTTAAAGTTATTCTGGAACAGGTTCAATAATGAACCAAATACGTCGAAAACTGTAATGTGATTCATAGGCAGTGTATCTGGAGGCCTCTTGTATTTGTGGTATTTCTCATTAACCGGGTGCATTGGTTCAAACATGTAAGAGTCTGGAAGGAAGAATAGGTCCTTTGGAATAAGTAGACAACCTCATAAATCAACTCGTTAAATAAATTCTAGTCGGCACCGTAACAGGGAGCACCAAAGTTACGTTTAAAGGGTGCTGGTAACACATTCATAGAGCACTAGCGCTAGCTCTAAACAGCAATAGAAATGAGAATACTCGCTAATCAAATACATTTGCATTAAAAACACTCAAGAAACTACATAAATAAATAAAGCTATAATATTAATAATATCAGTGAATCATGCCAGTTAGAAATTAGTACACATACCCATAACCCTTCCAGAATTGTAATGTGGCCTTCCACAGTTCTCGACACGCTACCATAAACATTCATGTGTGCCCACAATTTTTATATAATTACAGATTGCTCTAGCTGTTTCTACTACAATATACATGAATCATTATTAAATACCGGGCCATAATTCATAATTATAGTCACAATATGTCATTCATTTAATAGATTTAGATCTTATTTTAAAAAGTAGGTGACGTCATTGACCTGAGCTGACATTGCGTGATACGATGACCTTGTAATTGTGATTCCCGGTACCTGGTTCCCAGATCCGGTTGTCCGTAGGGTGACACGGGGTAATATGGGCCCCACTCGATCGCGTGTTATTGTGTCCCAAAACAAACAGTTGTATTCATCAGCAGTACTGGCGCTATCTGAGAGTGCAATATAAGCTTCTAGTCATACTCACTTATCGTGCCATAAATGAACCTGCTCCAGCCTACATCACTGAACTTCTTGCATTGTATAAACCGTCTCGATCTGGCTTGCGTTCCACATCAAAATCTTCTGGTTATGGAAAAGTCGTATCGGTCATGGGGGGACAGAGCCTTTACTATTGCTGCGCCTAGGCTCTGGAATTCACTTCCTAATCATATCCGTGCCTGTTCATCTCTCTCATCATTCAAAACTGGCCTCAAAACTCATCTGATGTATATTGCGTATAATTAAGCTGTTTCAATTAATTTTGTGATTTATTGCATTGTATAATTGTTGCTTTTTTTATGCATTATTTGTATATGTATAATGTTCTCTGCTCTGGTTTCATTGTTTCTCTTGTTTAATTGTTCACTGCGCCATGAGTGCTTCGGCAGATTTGCGCGCATAATAAATGTTCAGTATTATTATTATTATTATAAAGGTCTACTGGAAAACTTGAACTTGCCAATGTTGAAGCAGGATAGGTATTAAACTGCACTCATTAAAGACTTGGAATGGGAGAACCTATCTAGCAGGAGACAAATCATAAGGTTATCCATTCTCCACAAAGCAGAATAAGTACCCAACGGTCTTCAAGTAGTGCCTGATCTTCATTAACTTCTTGGTTATTGACCCAACGGTCTTCATGTATTGCCTGATCTTCATTAAGTTCTTGGTTATTGACCCAACGGTCTTCGATTATTGCCTGATCTTCATTAACTTCTTGGTTATTGACCCAACGGTCTTCAAGTATTGCCTGATCTTCATTAACTTCTTGGTTATTGACCCAACGGTCTTCAAGTATTGCCTGATCTTCATTAACTTCTTGGTTATTGACCCAACGGTCTTCAAGAATTGCCTGACCTTCATTAACTTCTTGGTTATTGACCCAACGGTCTTCAAGTATGTCCTGATCTTCATTAACTTCTTAGTTATTGACCCAATGGTCTTCAAGTATTGCATGATCTTTATTAACTTCTTGGTTATTGACCCAACGGTCTTCAAGTATTGCCTGATCTTCATTAACTTCTTGGTTATTGACCCAACGGTCTTTAAGTATTGCATAATCTTCATTAACTTCTTGGTTATTGGCCCAACGGTCTTCAAGTATTGCCTGATCTTCATTAACTTCTTGGTTATTGACCCAACGGTCTTCAAGTATTGCCTGATCTTCATTAACTTCTTGGTTATTGACCCAACGGTCTTCAAGAATTGCCTGACCTTCATTAACTTCTTAGTTATTGACCCAATGGTCTTCAAGTATTGCATGATCTTTATTAACTTCTTGGTTATTGACCCAACGGTCTTCAAGTATTGCCTGATCTTCATTAACTTCTTGGTTATTGACCCAACGGTCTTTAAGTATTGCATAATCTTCATTAACTTCTTAGTTATTGACCCAATGGTCTTCAAGTATTGCATGATCTTTATTAACTTCTTGGTTATTGACCCAACGGTCTTCAAGTATTGCCTGATCTTCATTAACTTCTTGGTTATTGACCCAACGGTCTTTAAGTATTGCCTGATCTTCATTAACTTCTTGGTTATTGACCCAACGGTCTTTAAGTATTGCATAATCTTCCATTAACTTCTTGGTTATTGGCCCAACGGTCTTCAAGTATTGCCTGATCTTCCATTAACTTCTTGGTTATTGACCCAACGGTCTTCAAGTATGTCCTGATCTTCATTAACTTCTTAGTTATTGACCCAATGGTCTTCAAGTATTGCCTGACCTTCATTAACTTCTTAGTTATTGACCCAATGGTCTTCAAGTATTGCATGATCTTCATTAACTTCTTGGTTATTGACCCAACGGTCTTCAAGTATTGCCTGATCTTCATTAACTTCTTGGTTATTGACCCAACGGTCTTCAAGAATTGCCTGACCTTCATTAACTTCTTAGTTATTGACCCAATGGTCTTCAAGTATTGCATGATCTTTATTAACTTCTTGGTTATTGACCCAACGGTCTTCAAGTATTGCCTGATCTTCATTAACTTCTTGGTTATTGACCCAACGGTCTTTAAGTATTGCATAATCTTCATTAACTTCTTAGTTATTGACCCAATGGTCTTCAAGTATTGCATGATCTTTATTAACTTCTTGGTTATTGACCCAACGGTCTTCAAGTATTGCCTGATCTTCATTAACTTCTTGGTTATTGACCCAACGGTCTTTAAGTATTGCCTGATCTTCATTAACTTCTTGGTTATTGACCCAACGGTCTTTAAGTATTGCATAATCTTCCATTAACTTCTTGGTTATTGGCCCAACGGTCTTCAAGTATTGCCTGATCTTCCATTAACTTCTTGGTTATTGACCCAACGGTCTTCGATTATTGCCTGATCTTCATTAACTTCTTGGTTATTGACCCAACGGTCTTCGATTATTGCCTGATCTTCATTAACTTCTTGGTTATTGACCCAACGGTCTTCAAGTATTGCCTGATCTTCATTAACTTCTTGGTTATTGACCCAACGGTCTTCAAGTATTGCCTGATCTTCATTAACTTCTTGGTTATTGACCCAACGGTCTTCAAGTATTGCCTGATCTTCATTAACTTCTTGGTTATTGGCTCAACGGTCTTCAAGTATTGCATAATCTTCATTAACTTCTTAGTTATTGACTGTCAGTTTTTCAGATCCGGGTGTCAGATATAATTCAGGGGGTTCATGCCCTGAAAATTTAAAACAGAGTTTACTAGTGCCCACTCCAACAGTTAAATTGCTGGAATGGCGAATATGTCATCTACCAAAAACAAACAGTGTTGTGACTGACCACTGAGTCACTGTGACTTTACTTGATTTGGACTCAAGGAAGTTTTGATTTGATTTTTTGAATTTTGTGTTGAGGTAAATATGCCCAAATCGCTTGATGATGATGTAAAGACACTAATGTTGACCAAAAAGTGCCAACAAAACTTGATTAAAACAATGTTTTAAATATGTGGGAATACCACCTTTAACCATGTAAAATACTGATCTGGCCAGATCAGCATTTTTGAATCAATGTTTTGTTGTACAAAGAGGGCTGATTTTTCTTAATCCTTATACATGTAGGTGTAAGTTCATACATGTAATACAATTGTAAAAATATACAAATCCCAGTTTTTATCATATATTTGTGTAATTGAGGGCGCTGCCTCCACCACATCTTTTAATGCCCCTTTAAGGTGGCTCTATTGCCTAATTATTTTTGGCTGTAACTTTTTTTTCTTCTGATGATTTGTTGATGCAGGCATCACTGTGCAGCTTGAACTTACCCTCCTCAAGCATTCACCCTCCTTCAGGATAAACTAGGTCAATATTAGATCTTTCATGCAATTTTTTGGGGGAAGATTAACCTCAGTGCACTATGTTTGTTCTACAGTAATATATTCGAAAAGTTGAAATATAAGTGAAGATTCACCATGGATTCACCTGTCCAAAACCTAATTAGTTCAAGATTCTCCATTTCAAAAATATAACTAGACAAAGATTAGGCGTCTAATCTTTGCCCGAGCTTGAGGAGGGTAGGTTCAAGATGCACATTGATGCTTGCATGAATGAAACATTAGTATCATGCTATGCACCATGGTTTACTCTTTCAACGATGTTAATTTGATGACATCACTATGACGTCATCTGGTTTGGGGGGAAATAACAGGGCTTTATAATTGAAACTTTTTTTTTGCATTTCAGTTTTGCAAAGCGACCAAATTTTATATGGGGACAACCATTTTGGTTGAATTCTGTCGGTTCAATTTCTTCCCACCCCCAATATAGAATGAGTCATCAGTCTGTGACAGAGCTCTAAATCAAATGTTAATGAACACAGAAAATAAAAGATTCCACAATGTAATGTAGAGTATCACTCTTCCATTTATTTATTCACTGTCCATTTATATAAAACTTACCTTCAGTTGGAGTAGATTGGGTCAAAAGTTATTAATATTTCATTTTTGTTTGACAAAATTAATACCCTACAGCTGAAATACACCAAATAGTAGGGTAGACACCAGTGACCACCATGGTTTAATAAGTCTCAGTGGATTTTGACTCATTTATTAATAAAAGCGGGTGTCCCTTGCAAACATGTGGGTGGAATTCACGAGGTGCAAAATCCAAAATGGCTGCCATACCTTAGGTCGTTAACAAATCATAGTGCTTGTTTGATCTGAGCATGCTCCATGGATTAAACAAATTATAGTCCCCCCACCCACTTGTTTGAGTAAAACAAGCACAAGCAAACAAACATGCACATCTGTAAAACAAACAAATACCAAAGCAAACAAACAAACAAACAAACAAACACCCCAACAAACAAACCAAATCACCAATTTATTTAGAAAGTGAAAGACAATTCATCCAAATAAATACTATAAATTTAAAACATTCTATTTATATATATGTAAAGATATAATGTGACAAATATGGTATGTTTTAATACCATAGCCTAAATCAAGCGTGTGCAACCTGCGGCCCGCCGGCCGCATGCGGTCCGCCAGCCTCTAATCTGCGGCCCACGAAGCAATCCCCAAATTCCCATTGATGCGGCCCGTTTTAACGACCGGAACTCTAGGTTTACACAAATGGTAGATTGATTTATTAGTGTGCTCCCTCATAATTAGTAGGGTGACACGCTGCATTTAGTAAATATAACTCGAGGCGTGATTGCGTGTTAAAATCCCTGGTTCAAATGGCGCTTGCAGCAGCAACAGCAAGTAAAAAGAGGAAATTACACGAAGAGAAGCGGGTATTCAATGAGCAATGGACTGAGGATTTTTCTTCCTAAGCTTCCCCTCTCCCTATTACTCCTCCCAGGGGCGGAAATTTCTTGTTAGGTGTGGGGGGGATGATAAGTTTGGCCCCTAAAAAAATAAAAATTAGCTGGTACCATCCAGGCGGTGCGCAGCACCGCACTCCGAGCTATGCTCGGACAGGGGGGAGTTTGAGGGGGGATGTGCCCCCCTGAGAAGTAGAAAAAAAATTCAATTTTCAAACTCATTTGGTGCGATCTGGTGTATACTTTTGATGAATATTGTATTGAAAAGACATCGCTTCATTTTCAATAAATATTTTGTTTTTTATCAATGAACAAAAGAAGTTGAGCATTTTTTATACTGATATATTCTTGATTTTAGTATAGATGGTAAAGCTCCAACAGGGGGAGTCTGAGGGGGATGTGCCCCCCTCAGAAGTAGAAAAAATTTCAATTTTCAAACTCATTTGGTGCGATTTTTTCAAACTCATTTGGTGCGATCTGGTGTATACTTTTGATGAATATTGTATTGAAAAGCCATCGCTTCATTTTCAATAAATATTTTGTTTTTTATCAATGAACAAAAGAAGTTGAGCATTTTTTATACTGATATATTCTTGATTTTAGTATAGATGGTTTAAAAGCTCCAACAGGGGGAGTCTGATGGGGGATATGCCCCCTCAGAAGTAGAAAAAAATTCAATTTTCAAACTCATTTGGTGTAATCTGGTGTATACTTTTGACCAATATTGTATAAAAAGGCCATCACTTCATTTTCAATAAATATCTTGTTTTTTATCAATGCACGAAAGAAGTTGAGCATTTTTATACTGATATATTCTTGATTTTAGTATAGATGGTTTAAAAGCTCCAACAGGGGGCGTCTGAGGGTGGGGGGATATGCCCCCCTGAGAAGTAGAAATTTTTTCAATTTTCAAACTCATTTCGTGCGATCTGGTATACTTTTGACCAATATTTTATTGAAAGCAATCACTTTATTTCTGATCAATATTGGCTTTTTAAATAGGCAGATAGGCCTATACCAGAAAGAAGTTAATTAGTTACCTCCAAAAGATGGATTCTTAACGTACATACGCGTATGTATCCTAACCAACGTACAATAAACTCCAAACGTTCTTATGTCCCTCCCTCCCTCTCTTTTCCCTTTTTTTTCTCCTTTTTCCCCTTTTTTCTTTCTTTTTTTCCTTTTCCCCCTCCCCTTTTTTCCTTTTTTTTTTGGTAGATGTGAAAAATCAGGGGGGGATGATTACATTGACCATCCCCCCCAGGTCAAAAAGTGGGGGGGATAAATCCCCCCCATCCCCCCCGGGATTTCCGCCCTTGACTCCTCCTACGGACGTGTTTTGGAATATTTGACAATCACTGCGGCCCGTGAATGGATCTCAAAATCACAATGAGGCCCGGGCAGTAGCGTAGCCAGGGTCACTTGTCAGGGGGGGCAAAGGTATTTTTTCCCGGTGAGCACCAGCTCGACCCGGTGGGGGGGGGGGGGGGGGGGGGGGGGGGGGGGGGGGGGGGGGGGGAGGGGGGGAGGGGGGGGGTTGAGGTCAAAAAAAAAAATCGCACGGTCCAAAACACACCACAGTTTTGGCCAATCCTCCGGGTTTTCATCAGTTTTCTCTTTAACATTTTTCTTTATTTAGCCGAAGTCCTGCTACAAAATAAAAAATGACCCGCCAAATTTCCCCTTTTGCGCACGCTACGCTACTGCCTTTTCCTTTCCTTCCCTTTTTTCCCTTTCCTTTCCTTCCTTTTCTCCCTTTCTTTCCCTTCCTTTACCATCCCGATTTTCCACTGCCTTCCCGATTTCCCGGTCAAATTATTTTTCAGGAGGGGCACTCTGCCCCCCCTTGCACCCCCTGGCTACGCTACTGGGCCCGGGTGGTAGAAAAGGTTGCACATGCTTGGCCTAAATGAATAAACGTTGAAGCATACTGTACACACACCACCATGTATAACCACCAAGGCCACAAAAACCCACCACCCTGTTCTAACAGTTCTCTCTTCGGTAGGGCGTCGGTCGGTCGAGCATTTTGATGTTGGCACAATTTTGAAGAAAAAACCCCACCTGACCCTATCTGGTAGGTCTGTTTGCCCGTCGAACAGCGTTTTTGTCGCTATACCTCAAACAGGTATTGCTTACTTCTATCTTAAAAACCTCTGGAGCAATTTAACTCAAATTGCGGATTATGTCTTTATGTAGAATAGAAGACTACATGTGAAGCCCGCCCGCATTGGTATGTGAAATGAGCTACGGCGCGTAGGTCTATGCGCGCCGAGGCCTTTTTTTGTTGACTTTTTTGTTGTTGTTGATTTTTTACAAAATATTTAAAAAAAAGGTCTCTGTAAGTTTGGAATAAGCAACAACAAAAAAATGCATACCTCACAGCCTTTTTTCTAAAAAAAAAATTCGCACAGCACTTAGCTTTTTTGCCAAATGTTTCTGAGACAGACAATCTTCTTTGTTTGGCCTTAAATTATTGATTCTCTGGCATAATACCATTTAGTAAATAAATAAACAAACATTTTATTAATTATATAGTTTTCACAAGAGATATCTGTAGAATGGGTTGACATCTAGTCGGCATGTTTGGCACGGAAACGCTTTGTTCAGGAATGGTTCGTACCTGTATGAAAAGTCAACAAAACAATACAAATAAACAATCAATACCATTCGTCATGTTTTCAAAGCTACACTGATTCATTAGTATTAACTGCACAGCACAAAAATAATTGCACAGTTTGGGCTTTTTTTACTACAGAGTGCAGGGCATTAGTACCTCATATTTAAAAATGTGGGCTTGAGGCAATGAAAACACACACTGTTCTACGCACCTGACCAACTCATTTTTGTTTACACAATTTGTTGGACACATTTGTGATTTTTTTAGAAACATTTGAATTTTTGTCGGACATTTTGATTTAAAAAAAAAAGATATTGACAATTTCAAAAATGCGCCAAAATGTTCACAAACATTTTGAAGAAAAAAACAAAGAAACGCCTCACTGACCGTACCTGAGCGGTCTGTTTGCACGTAGAACAGGGTTTTTGTTTTCTTCGCCTTAGGCGAGGAAAAACACACACCCTGTTTTATGGGCCCCGACCGACCCACTTTTTGCGTTTTTCAAGAAGTATTCGCCTAAGGCGGTATACGGGGGTGTGCCGCTCTAATGGGTAGCTTTTTTGTTACAAAACCCCTAAACATGGGGTATGATTTTGTGCTGGAAATCCCTAATAATGGGGTCACTTTTTTACAATTTGGTCTATTTTCGCGAAATTTTTGTCTATTTTCATGTAAAATGTTAATAGGTCTATTTTCCAGAATAATTTGCGAAAATGTGGTCTAAAATGAAGCAAAACCCCTAAAAATGGGTACCAATTTTTCCAAAATCACCCCTAAAAATGGGTAGGGGTTTTGAATCGCCAGCGGCACATCCCATGACCAAACCATATCAGAGTACCCTCCCCCCCCCCCGGAACACACAGTGCATCAGACCAGCAATCTTGTTGACACTTCCCATGCGGCTATTAGTTTTACAATATTATACAAAACAGATTTTTCAGAAACCATTCCCAAATTTCAAAGTCTATCTCAAAAATAACTGAACCAATATGAGGCATGTATGTACTTATTTTAATGCATTTCTCATGGTGATTCCAAATATGGTGATGAAATTCAATAATTTTGATACCTTTGAAACATTTTGTGACATTTTGGAACTGTCGTCTGCAGACGCCTACCACCGGGTGGAAAGTGTTAAGATATTAGAGTAAATAATTGATTGTGCTTAAAATGTGCTCCATCAGGTATTCACCTTCATGGACCACCTTCCCATCATATATTTGGATAATTACTCAAATTTGAGGGGAAATGTGATGTTCATGCTTCCATCTCACACTTACCAAAAGTTAACCGCTACATTACGATGTTCATTGACGTTAGGATAAGATTGAACCTCGTGCCACCAGTATGCCGGCATGAACAGAAGGTCTCCCTCGTCTATGGTACAGTTCAGGGGATGAGTCGAAGCAAAATCTGGGAATCTCTGTAAAATGAAAAATACTAAATGTATTCAATTTTATAGAATTAAGAATTCTTTAGATCAAAATACGTGCAGTTATGGGTAAAGGCTGGGTATGTTTATTTTTTACTTGCCTTTTTTGCCAATGATATAGGCATTAACATTTTCTATCTTTCTTCCAGAATATACTGTCAAAATCAAATATTTTGAAATGAAGGGAAAAGAAACTTGAAATATCTTTGAATTCACCATTTTGAAAACTTTTGATCGATTTTCAATATTTTCAATTAATTTGCAAATATGTTTGTTTGTCTGTTTTGGTTTTTTTCTTCTTTTTACTCGCCCAAACATAATATTTTAAAGAGAGATTTTGGTGGGAATTGTGGATTTTCAAGTCCTGGCTATTGTGATATAAGAAGACCATTTTTGCATTAATGTGTCCCAATTTGAGATATTTTGCCCTATTATTTATTTTTAGTTAAAAGAAGGCATTTTTAAGTGCTTGTTCACAAAAATAAAAAGGATATGGTTGGTTTTAGAGTTCTACATACTTGATAACATTATCTTTTGAGTCTTTTGAGAAATGGCAGGTACACATTTTGGAACGCACAGTGTAAGTGTGCTACACTGTGGCCAGTAGCGTAGCCAGTGGGGGGACGGAGGGGGGGGCAGACTGTCCCCCCCCCCCCCCGGACACCTAAAATGGGGACGGAGAACCTGAAAAATGGAGACGAGAAATTGTTCATGTAGTACATTTACTGTGCGATTTTCTTTGACTGTGCGATTTTTTTGTGGACTCTGTGAATTTTTTTGTTAAAATGGGACGGAGAAGCGGAAAAATTTGGACGAGAAATAGTTAATGTAGTACATTTACTGTGCGATTTTTTTGGACTGTGCGTTTTTTTTTTGGACTGTGCGATTGTTTTTTGCTAAAATGGGGATGGAGAAGCGGAAAAATGGGGACGAGAAATTGTTCATGTAGTACATTTACTGTGCAATTTTTTTTGGACTGTGCGAAATTTTTGACCTCACCCCCCCCCCCCCCCCCCACTTACGTGAAATTCACGAGGTAAGTGACTAGAAAAAAAATTGGGGCAACCTTTTACGAAAATTTTAGAAATCTTGCTAAAAAGAAAATAGGGATGATATTGATGTTTGCCCCCCCCCCGGAATGACAATGCTGGCTACGCGCCTGACTGTGGCGTAGCTACCGGGTTGCCCCCCCCCCATCCCCGGCAGAAAAAAGGCCTTTGTGCCCCCACCCCCACCCCTATTTGTGCCCCCGCCCTACTCTTAGGATGTAGTACGTATGCATTATAACCATTTACAAGGACCATTTTTCGCCCGGGTATCAGAGAAAACATGCCCTAACCCCGCTGTCAAATTTTCTGAGCTGACTGGAAATTTTTGGGAGGCAACCTTTTACGAAAATTTTGGAAATCTTGCCCCCCTGGAAAAAATCCTAGCTAAGCCACTGGTACTACACTGGCTGGTGGAATTTCTGTTGGGCAGGTATCTTTTGTGAGTTACCTGCCCGACTGGCTATATGTACATCATGTAGTTGAAAAAAAATCTGAAGTTTCAGTCCTGTTTGTAATTTTATCAAGCGTATAAATGGCAACCGTTTCCTAAGCGATTATCAACAAGTACACTATATCTACATGTACCTCAAAATCTGGTTCAAGGATGTCAACTGGTGCCATGACCATTGATGTACTTTCAAGAAGCGTCTTACGTCGGAATTTCCCTGTCTCAGCATTATACCCAAGCTCTGCTTCTTGAATGTGCGCTTCGTACATATTGGTGTTGTCGTGTGGCTCAAATAAAGTCAGCTCTTTCTTACCACGAATCTGAATGCAGAATAATATTTGGTATGAATTTTTTAAAATGTGATACATTATTACATTCGGTCATTCTACATAATAATCCGACAATTCATGGTAGGAAGTTTAAACGTGAACATTGGGAACATATGAAGGGCATTTTATTGTCAAAACTATGCCTAAAATCAACAAAAGTATACATATTTTTGGAATCTGTGTGCAGGAGGAGGACACACTTTATACAATTTTGTAGATCAACTTTGATTGTTCAACAATATACTAAATATAGTCAATATAAATGCATGTGTGTTGTTTCGAGAGAATTTAGTCAAATCAATGCACACGGATTGATGTTGATGTGTGGATAATGGCAAGACCCCAAATACCATATCAACAATCACGCAAGTGCATGATTGATTTGTCTAATTTTTCGAGAAACAACACATACACACAGTATTGACCTATAAATTCATCAAAATTCACAATTTGAGCATAATTTTAATCTAAATGTAACAACGAATCAAAACAAAGCGTGTGCTGCGTATACAGTGAACGGTGCACATTAGACACTTTCAATGCACTTCACATATTTTAGTGTCTTGCTTTCTTCGATTGGTTCGACACTATTAGAGTGTATGAATTTTCAATTTACCTGACAAAGAAGGTTGTCAAATGGGTCAAAATGGAGTTTCCCGAGAGTATTTCCATCACTTAGCCAAATGTTCAGATGTTTTCTTTTCAAATTGTTGTTCACAAATGGAAATGGTTCAATATCTTCCTCAAGCTCTGGAAAATACTGCGTAATGGATGAATATTCCAGGTAAGCGGAGACCCTCTCAGGTGAATGTTCCTTTATAAAAGATGAATTGCCAGTCATCATGTCCAAGAAGTCGGAAAAACCAAGGTTCATGGTAGCCGGACGGACTACAAGCAAATCGGAAAATGGAAGGTTGTCTTTAACTTTCTTGGGAATTTTAAAAGAGTCAAAGTCTTCCCAGTTTGTAGATTTATCGACACCTTCAAAGTTTCCATCAGGTGCCAGTTTGATGTGAACATTTCTTCTCCCATACTGATTCCGCAGATACTGTGTGGTCCATTTTTTCATAGCAGGCCAATGTCGCGCGGCGTTTTCTATTACCACAGGACGAGACAGTTTTACAAAGTCATTGAAAAATGTCTTCCAAGTTGGGACTGATATCCGCTTGCATCTGGGCATCTTGCGCCTATTTGATTGCGCCTGTGCTGCAGATTTTGCTTTTGTGCTGTTGTAATACTTGTCTCGATGTGAAGTATCCTTACTATTTTGCATTGAATCGGGGCAACTATCAGCAAACTTGTCATCATCACTTATATCTTTTCCATCACTAGTAGTCCCAGATAGCCTTGCAGATTTGGAGCCAAATACATTATCATTGGCTTTGTACCAAGATGCCATAGTAAAATTTGAAATACTACCAACATGAAACAGGTTTTCAAGGATATGTTTACGATGCAATCCTTCCACCGATAATTCTCCATTAAGATTTCTGTACGTACCACATTTCACATTGATAAAGTCCAGAACGGACCTGGGATCCAATGGTTCGGAATGTTTACTACGTTTTGTAAATTCAGGCCTAGAATCCGGTTCATATGCTTCTGCTGTTGGTTTTACTTTCGTTGGAACGGTGGCCGCAAGGAGGCACGCTCGATCTACTACTTTTTGCTTGAATACCGCAATGATATCTGGTGCCTCGGGTTTAGAAGCCCACTTTAATGGCTCGTTGGAATTCCAATATATTTCGTCAGACGTACTGTGCATTCGCCCCATTGCAACGCGTTCTTCTCGACGGAATGCCGAGGCGACCTGCAAATACACGTCATCATAATGATGATTTTCTTTTGTGAATAAGACCACAACGCAATGTGTGTTCACGAGTCGAATAATATCCTTCGGTTCTATATATGATACTGAACACGTCACGTATGAAATATAAAATAACAGGTAAAAGATCACGGAGAATGCAGTAAAACAACATCGACAACATAAGCCAATAATTTCACCCGTGGGCGCGGCCATTTTGTCCCCTTTGTTTTGGTTTATGCTGGTACCCACCCTGCACTTTCATTCTGTGCGTACATCCGATAGAAGAAGTGTCGGGAACTCATGTTACACGGCACCAATATGGTTATATTTGTTAGGGGGGACTGGGGACTGGGGCCAATTAATTTGGGATACGGGCGGGCGGGGAGAAATTGGTCTATGAGATTTTAATGGATATAATTTTACTGAAAATATATGTATGTTGTCTCCTTATTTTATACAATTATAGTTTCTACCATGTCTTTATCTCCCCCGAATGACGGCGTGGGGACCAAGTCCACCCTTAAACACTCGTTAAGTTTTAGATGCCTGAATGATGGCCTATAGCCTTATAGTATAAGAATCTCCTAGAAACATTTCCTTGATACATAACATCCTCCGATCATTTTCAAAAGGACTCTAATTTATCAATTTTAACATTCCCTCAATGAATCTTTTCAACCGATTGAGGTTTTTTTGTGGCGAATGATCATTGAGGTGGGTGGGTGGGGTGGGGGGGGGGGGGGGGGGGGGATATAACTGACTAAGGGCCATCAAGATTATATTCTAGACAATCAGCACAGTGAAGCAAGAGTGGGAGTGCCTCCAGTGCATTTGTCCCACACGTGTGGTGTCATGATGGTAGTGGTGTGGTGGTGGTGGTTACAGTGGTCTGTCAGTCGGGGCTGATCATCGAGCTCGGGCAGAACATAAACCACTTCTTATATATAGGCCTACGGTCGCTCTAAGCCTCTAACCTCATATGTATTAACATATTATATAAATAATATATATAACATATATAAATAACATATATATTAACATATATAAATATTCTAACCTCATATAGGCCTATATTAACATAGGCCTATGTAGAAGTAAGGTCCTCAAGATAAGAAGGCGCTGTCATTGAAATGTTTATAATAGTCAACATTTTGAACTCAATATCCACCCCCCTCAGTTTACTGGGTTTTCAAATAGTTTTTGACCCCTTTTTTGAGCTTCAACACTTTCTGACGCCCCTCCAATTTTCCAGCGCCCCTGAAGTATAAACAAATACATGTTACAAATACGTCCCCTCTCCGCCAAAATGGTTGATAAATACGACAAATACGCCTAACTTTCCGACATTGTTTTGTGAGATGGTGAAACATTATGCCTAACCTTTGTTGAAACAACTGCCTAACTTTAACACTGATATTTTAAGTGCTATTGATATAAATACTAACTTTTCACACGATTTTGAGCCAGGTCGATAGTTTGCCAAAACCAATATCAATGCATGATCCGACAACTAAGATTTATTATCGTAATTTATCCAACAGTCCACCAAGGATTTTACCCCATGATTTGGTAACGTTAGATATGGACAATGGTATTTTATGCCTGACTTTGCACATCTGAGGTTAAAGCGACAGTAATACAAATGCCCTTACTCTATCTATTATAATGCTAACAGACTTTAAAGGTATATGACCCGATTTTCAACTTGATGTTTTCTATTTTACATGAAAGGCCATCCTTTAAATTGTTGCATTCCAAAGTTTGAGTAGCATAACTCCAATGGTTCTATTTTTAGAAGCGCAAGGTCAAAAGACATGTGCCCATCGAGTAGTACAGACTGGTTGGTGGTTAACCACCTTTGGCAGTAATTCACCACATTTTAGCCTATAATTTCCAAATAAAACATTTCTGGCCCCTAATATTTTACAGACATAATGAGAAAAATATGGGAATTCTTCTGATACCAAAATATCTTGTGAAAAAAAAATCATAGCCCCAAAAAAGTGATCGGGTCATATACCTTTAATTGAAATATCTATATTTAAACTATGGTTTTAAGTGACTACGTTATTTGAAATGCCTTGCCCGATATTAACATTTTGAGCGTCATACATTACATATAGGCATCTGTAGAAATAAGTTAGTTATTTTCCACCTAATTAGTCCTATAAGGCTAATGAAAGTGAATTGTTAGTTTCCCGTTACATTTTTTTGGGTCAGTGAGTAGGCGACTATTTCATTATTCATTATTTTTAAAACATTCATTATTTTTATAATGTGCCCGAATACGTGTAGCGTGAGTGTATAATTGTGAATAGGGGCATATGTCCTTACTACAATAAATAAATGAATTCCAGACCATTTTGCATACAAAGTCTTGTCTATTTTAAAACTGTCTTCCTCTTAATGCTTTTCAGAAGATTTTTCATAACACACACATACCCAACACCCATACCCACCACCTCAAAAACATTCATGTGATAGCTAGCTAGCTGCACCAGTAGTACACTCGTGCATCGTCTTTTTATAAAGATAGCCTCTGTCGCACCGGTTTGCGTTCACTCGTCGCTATCATTTTATCAAACGGTGTGTAATGCCCCTTTAATGATCCCTTAAATCATGTAATACCACTTTAATGCCCATTTAATGAACCCTTAAATCAGGTAATGCCCCTTTAATGCCCTTTTAATGACCCCTTAAATTATGTAATGCCCCTTAATGCACATGTCATGCCCTTGCATTAAAGTGGCATTACATTATTTAGCCTTGGAGGGTCATTAAAAGGGCTTTAAAGGGGCGTGGCATGATTTAAGGGGTCATTAAAAGGGCATTACAAATTTGTAACATAATTTTAGGGGTCAATAAAGGGGCATTCAAGAGAATTACATGATTTAAGGGGTCATTATAAGGGCATTACATGATTTAAGTGGTCATTAAAAGGGCATTACACGATTTAAGAGTTCATTAAATGGTTATTAAAGGGGCATTACATGGGCATTAAAGGGGCATCACATGATTTAAGGGGTCATTAAATGGGCATTAAAGGGGCATTACATGATTTAAGGGGTCGTTAAGAGGACATTACATGATTCAAGTGGTCATTAAAGGGGCATTAAGGTTGTTGTGAGGTTGGGGTCATTCCATAGGTCCTGGAGTTCTATCATTCTTCCCTTGGCCATTCCGATTCTAGCTCTTATATCAGCTGTGCAACTAGCAGATGTGGTTTTCACAGAGCCTAGGTATTTGAAGCAACTAACTTGTTCAACATCAAGGAATGGACTCAGGTATGAGTCTTATAAAGGCCAAGCGTCTGGCACAAGACAGAGTAGCTTGGAGAAAGATGATCCGGAGATGTGATCGTATGGCAGCCAATCGTCACAACTGACGGAGGCCGAAGGAGAAGAAGAAGAAGAAAGGGGCATTACATGATTCAAGGGGTCATTAAATGGGCATTACATGATTTAAGAGGTCATTAAATGGGCATTAAAGGTACAGCATTTGTGAGCCAATACCAACATTCTTCTTTGATCGTGAGGGGGTCAAACGCTAGACTACATCCCCCAGTCTTCAATAATACCGCACGGCCCATGGTACGGACGCTAAAGTTGTACTGAGCCTGCAAGATAGCGACATAAGAGGGCGACAGAGAGTAGCAGTCTAGGTCAGTCAAACTATATCGCATCAGAGTTACACACATGGTATAATATGATGCGGCAGCCACTAATGCCTTGATATCACCTCCTAAACTTGAGGTGATAAAATATAGTGTTGCATCTCTTAGCCATCCATGTATAATCCCCATATCGCTCACTAAAACTCATCTTTTATTGCACCCCAAATTGGTTTTAATTGTTCATCTCGCCCAACCACAGTGGGAAAGCTTATTCTTTCACTTGCTCACATATAATATATAAACTGGACTCAAAAAGAAACTTATTATTTTTCACATGGTCATATCTAGAAAATTTGATCTAGAAAATTTGTTCATCAAAATGAACCAAAATGACACACAAGATTACTTCAATACTCTACTCTAATGACATGTCAATATCCAAACGGTTACCTAACTGACAGAACTGAAAAATGCACTGGCATGGAACCCCTTGCTGTTTCACATGTCACAGCCTGGACATTTCGGCAACATAGAGTTAAAGGCACGTGCAGAAGTCAAAACAAATTGAAATGAAGGTAATGTCAGTTACCCAAACACAGAGCAGAACATTTAGCTCTTACCATGGTGCTCTTGTTCTTCGGACCTCAATCCGATTGAACAACTGTGGGATGAGCTCGGACGACGTGTTTCGGCAAGGGACAATCCGCCTGTTAATGCACAAACACTCAGAGCAGCTCTACAGGAAGAGTGGAACAATCTCCCCAATTCTGCATCAGAAACCTGGTGGACAGCATGCGTAGCAGATGCACTGAATGCTTCCAAGCACATGGTGGACACGCACACTATTGATGTCTGTGTTTGGGTAACTGACATTACCTTAATTTCAATTTGTTTTGACTTCTCCATGTGCCTTAAACTCTATGTTGCCGAAATGTCCAGGCTGTGACATGTGATACAAATGTGTTTGTGTACAAATGTTTGAATGGCACCGCACCTGGTTATTTAACATCATGCCTCTCTCCCTATCAACCTGGATGTGCAAGTCTTCGCTCGGCATCTGACATTACTCATCTATTTGAGTCCAACTCCAACAAATTGCTTCAGTCTGCCTCTAGTCGCACTTTTTCCATTTCTGCTCCTCACATCTGGAACACTCTTAATGTCACCATCAGGGAATCGAACTCTTTAGGTATTTTCAAGAAGGCTTTAAAGAATCATTTATATCCAATTCATTCTGCCATAGGTTTTCAGGTTTTTGTGTTACTGCTTTCACTGTATTTTACATTGTTTGCTTTTTCTGTTTTTGTTTTTTTTCCACACGCGCGCTGCGTTCTCGATGTAGTGACGCTATACAAATGCATTTATGTTATGTTATGTTATACAGCAGGGGGTTCCATGCCAGTGCATTTTTTAGATCTGTCAGTTAGTAGCCGTTTGGATATTGACATGTCATTAGAGTGGAGTATTGAAGTAATCCGGTGTGTCATTTTGGTTCATTTTGATGGACAGATTTTCAAGATATGACTATCTGAAAAAGTATAAGTTTCTTTTTGAGTCCAGTTTACATTAAAAACAGGTAGTGCCTGAAAATTCATGTAAAGAGGACTTGCTTCCTTTGATGTTGTACAGTAAAGAGGGCAATTAACAAAATCCCACCATAAAAGGAAGTATGGGACACATAGTTTTGCTTAATTTAAACAATTTAATAACATAAACATATCATTTCCCTCATTCTTTTTACATTTTCTGCAATAGAAAGACATTAATAACATTAATATTTCAAAAAGATAAGTAGTTGTTGCTTAAAGAAATATGGAAATAATAGGCCGTATTCATAAAAATAAGTAATTACTAACTAGTAAATGCTATAAGTAAAAGCAACAGCTAGGTAAGTAAAAGGTCTAGTCTTAGCAATTGCTAAAAATGTTATTCATAACCATTTGCTAAATGATTACAGGTGTTACTTGCCACAGCTTGTAAGTTCTCAAGTAGTTGCTATTGTACTACACCCACAAAAGGGGGTGGCAAAATGGTTCACTATTAGAGACATTTTGTAGTCTTGCTCATCCCTAGCTAATATAAGTTACTCATTAGTATCTCTTATTTCGCCAACGGACGTTTGGTACCCTGGATCTGACAAATATGCCAAAGTCGTCTCCATTTGTGCCACTGGTGTCAAACGTCCACCACGAGTCTCGGTATTTGGTGGTATGAAGGTGTCTGCAAGCCATTCCACATTTTGTTTTTCAAACCTAAATAAAGTTCTGTAAGTGGTAAGGTTTACTTCATCACGATGTTATTTAGGTTGTGGTCTTCGAGGTAAAAACATGGCAGAAGATGTGATACACCCATCAAAATATGTAAGTTCCCCCCTAGCATATACTAGAATATGTCCTAAAATATTTGATGGATTTAAATAATTGTCAGCTAGAAAGATGCACCCAATTGTTAGGCACATTTTGATACCAAATTTGTTGGCCTTGAGACAATACAACGATAAGAAATTGTGCCATTTACCAATTTTTGTACAGAAAAAAAAGTGGCACTAAATCTCACTGGCTATGGCTGGTTTTGTCCATAAATTTAACAAACAAGATTATGATCGGCTTATTGATTATGATCTGCTTATTGATGTATGGACAATCTAGCCATAGCCGGTGCGATTTAGTGCCACTTTTTTTTCTGTATAAAAATTGGTAAATGGCACAATTTCTTATCGTTGCATTGTCTCAAGGCCAACAAATTTGGTATCAAAATGTGCCTAACAATTGGGTGCATCTTTCTAGCTGACAATTATTCAAATTCATCAAATATTTTTGGAAATATTCTAGTATATGCTAGGGGGGAACTTACATATTTTGATAGGTGTATGTCTGTACTGGCTAAACAGCAAGCCACAAATGAGGTGCTTGTACAATAATTACTAGTAAATGCTAGTCAAAGGTCATTTTTATGAATACAAATTGAAGTAGGTGCTAATTTCTCTGGCATTTACTTAAGTAAAAAGCAATTACTAATGCTTAAAATTTGCAGCTTTTACTTCAAAGTCATTGCTTATTTCTATGAATAAACATTTAAGTAAAAGGTTAGTAAAAGGGGGTTGTTACTTTAGTAAAAGCAATTACTTATTTTTATGAATACGGCCTATTGTCAAAAATAGTAATTTTACCATATCTCAAAACATTAAGTGTCCCATACTTCCTTTTGTCGTGGGCGGGCAGCGTAGTTAAACTAAGGCCTACCATCCCCCTTCCCTCACTCCCCACAAAAATACCACACATAAGAAACCAATTCTTCTTTTACTTATAAATTTTAATAATTTTGGAATCAAGAGCGTTCTTATTCCTTACACAATGTACACTTTTACAAGGTATGAATTGACCTGTTATTGAATAGTATCGTCATACACATACATTTAACCAAGGCCAAAAAAAAGTTATTTGTTTGTCCTCATCCGACCGACCGACCCTAATTTTGAAAACTGAGAAAACCTTTTTTTGTTGCTTTTACTGTACAAATGAATACCGACCCTAATTTTTGATATTCCAGAATTTTTTTCTTCTTCCAGAATTTTGCTTTCCTGGAAATTCGCTAAAATATATTTTCCTAGTTTCTTTAGTCTTTTAAACTGTTTTGAAACATGAATGAAGTGATTAAATAACCCATTCAAATATATGCAGTGAATATTTCAAAGTTAATTATGCATCTTTTGAATGTGATTTATAACAATGAAATAAAAACTTTTCCTGTCCGACCGACCCAACTTCAGCAAGTGATCTACGGACAATCAAACAACTTATTTTGTTGGCATAACAAGGGTACAGCTATGGTTTGTTTAAACGTTGTCTCCATTGAACAGAACCATACACTTTAATTTAAATGCAATCTGTTACTTGTTTAGCTCATCTGCTTATCGTTATCATGATTTCAGGGTGAGTCAAAAAGACTGCAATAGTGGAAAGACGCCATCTTGTTTTCAAAACCAAGTTGAAGTTTGAAACTTTTTGAACATTGTTAGAATGATATATTTGTTCCTATAACTTTATGTGAAAAAATGAAGTCAATCGCAATTTTCGTTTGTCTTTGGCGACTTATGCTGCACAACTCAATTTACTTATTTGTCTGTCCATGAGCATAGTGATTTTCAATTGTTCACATTTGAATATCCCGCCAACAAAAATGTGGAATAATGTCATTTGTATTCAAATTTAGAACATTACAAGTAATTCATAGCATGGGTTATGTAAATTGATTACTTTATCTCCCATGTAAACAAGAAAGGATGCATTAAATTGCAATTACGTAACAAATTTACCCAATATTTCAAATATTAATGAAAGACGCATTTTGCAACTTTTGCATGATTTGGGTGTTTCGTGGACAAGCGTGTGAAATGGGTGCATGGGTAAAAAGGTTCACGAAAGGCAAACAAAAAATGTGATTAACTTCATTTTTTCACATGAAATTAGTGAAGAATAAGTTATTCTTATAACGTTTAAACAATGTCAAACATCAACTTGATTTTGAAAACAAGATGGCTTCTTTCCACTATTGCAGGTTTTTTACTCACCCTGTATGCATGTTGTAGCAGGGGAAGTATCGGTGAAGAATGCGACATTTAGAAATGTTTAGGCTGTAAAAGAAGAGGGGTGGGTGAACGTTGATTCCAATGGTTTTCAAACAGAAAATCATATCTGTCTGAGCAGAAGGATTCAAAAATGTATAGTTTGAATTATATCCCATGTTTAATTTCATTACTGAGTTGTCAGGCAAATTATTAGAGGCTGCAGACGGTTTGCATCAGTCTTAAAATAGGCATTTCTGTTATGTCATTAATGCGCATTTGACAAAAAGTCTGCACACATTTTATTATCTTGTCATATCGTGTCTTCCACACTGGAGTGTGAATTCCAAATGGGGTTACCTGCATGGGTGACTCCATTTGAAATCTACACTTACGGGGATGTGCCGCTCTAATGGGTCGCTTTTTTGCAAAAAATCCCTAAACATGGGGTATGATTTTGTGCTGGAAAAGCCCTAATAATGGGGTCACTTTTTACAAATGGGTCTATTTTTGCGAACATTTGTGAAAATTGGGTCTATAATGAAGCAAAATCCTTGGAAATGGGTATCGTTTTTCCTAAAATCACCCTTAGAAATGGGTTTGGGTTTTGAATCTCCAGCCGCACACCCCTGACCAAACCAAATCCGAGTATCCCCCCCCCCCCACCACGGAACTGACCTGTCCCCCCACAATCATTTGAGAAGAGAGATTGATCGCTGATGGGGAAAGTTAAAAATCTGCAAAATTTAACTTAAAATTATATAATTAATATTTAGTCCAAATTACATACCTGTCATTAACTGACGGTGTTTAAATGTTAGTATAAAGAATCAAGATGATGCCTTTGATACATTGATTCATCAGTAATTGAGAGAAAAACACCTTTTAAGAACTCAGAATTGTCCTTGCTGGGGCTGCACCCCTTGAGCAATCAATTCCATGGTTCCACAGATTCCTCACGGTAACGTCTAAACAACCATAAAAAAGTCATATTTGACTATTGAAATTTAACATAAAATATTCTTTTAGATACATTTAAAAATATTGGCATTATGCAATATATGTGACAAGTCGCGTCAAAAAGGACATGTTGTCGGCAAACACAGTTTTGAGATAAAGAGGCCAATATATTTGGTGAAATATAAAGAAAAATGATAGAAAAAAATATGCTTCTTCAAATCATATCTCGTGATTACAAAGTCCCATTACCTTTAACATGGTGTCATTTTTATAGCTTAACATGTGCTCTTTTAAGTTCTACCAATAACTTAGATTTGACTTGGGCATACAACATGTCCATTTTGATGTGACGGGTCACATACGTCACATTACAAGCTGGCATATTTCCCAAAAAATCTGACCCGTCACATCAAAACAGACCAGTTGTCTCACAAAAGTTATATTTTAGTTTCATGTTACAAACCTAATGTTTGCTTTTAAATAACACCTAACTTATAAATCGAAACATAAAACACAGATTTTATGAAGCTTGAGAGGTAATAAATCCTTTTTTTAAAAAACGTATTCTCATCTTTTGTTTATTTCTTCCAATAAGGTTTGCCGACAACTGGTCTGTTTCGATGTGATGGGCCACACTTACGTTAAACATGAAATAGAAAACAGATTATTCCATGCATGTAATTGGAGAAATGTAATCTCCCTTATATTTTTGTACAGGCCAAATACCTAAATCCACACTACCTTGGAACTTTCATCAAACACATAATATATCTTCTGGTGTTTTCTTGCATTGAGACATATTTGATGGAAGATGTCCCTGCTGCAGTAAAACTCCAGTGTCCTGATGGTAAAATACACAACAGTAGTACATGTATATCAAGCATGTGCAACCTTTTCAACCACCCTGGCCTCATTGTGATTTTGAGAGCCATTCACGGGCTGCAGTGATTGTCAAATATTCCAAAACACATCAAGCGGAGGAGTAATAAGGGGAGGGGAAGCTTAAGAAGAAAAATCCTCAGTCCATTGCTCATTGAATACCCGCTTCTCTTGTGTAATTGTTCTCTTTTTACTTGAGGGATTGTAACACGCAATCACGCCTCGAGTTATATTTACTAAATGCAGCGCGTCACCCTACTAATTATAAGGGAGCACACCACTAAATCAATCCGCCATTTGTGTAAACCTTGGGAGTTCCGGTTAAAACGAGCCACATCAATGGGAATTTTGGTATTGCTTCGCAGGACGCAGAGTAGAGGCCGGTGGGCCGCAGGTTGCACACGATTGATGTATATCATTATGTATTAAATACATTGATTGCTACAAGGAAAAAGGTAAAACAGCTTCGTAAATCAGTACACACAAACCCAATCCATATTTATGACGGGTCACCCCTCCCAACGATATAGGATTTACCCAAATGGATCATGATCATTTTACAATGAATATAAAAATAGCATCAGAGATACGGGGTTGTCTTGTCTTGAATGTTTAGGAACGGTTAAAATGACTGCAAGGATCTACATACCCGGAGTTCAAAACAAAGAAAAAAATTCCTCTCTGCTTTTATACAAAATGTCTTGGTCGACATGAGTAACAAGAATTAGAACAAATGTCTACACATCATATATGCATCTTTCTTAACATACACGGACACATCTCAAAAACTGTCAACACATAAATATTATTTATTTTCAATGGGATTGTTGGAATCTTTGTGCCAGTCTCTCCCAAAAGGAATCATGAACACTTTCCACGCGGGCCCCCGGGATATCCCCCTTCAGGGTTGTGGCTCAACTCATATTGGGTAGTTAATGTTATTACACCTCATAAATATTCATGAACTAATCATGCCAATTCATTGGCCAATTCCTACCACAAGTACTATAACCTCATCCCCAGAGTCACAGTGAGGTGTAATAAAACAAATACTACATGGTATGATTGGGGCAATAGGGCACACTATTTTCCCTCGGTACTGGCTAAGGGCCTATCACCCCTCACGCTTCGGTTCGGGGTGATAGGCCCGTAGCCAGTACCTCGGGAAAATAGTTTGCTTTATTTCCCCTCTACCATGTAGTATTTGTATAATGCCTTACGATCCAAATGGTATCGGTACAATACTGTAAAACACTATCATTTCGCGGATACTTTATTTCGCGAATTTAAATTATTACTGCTATTTTAGCAGGGGCATTCAATTTTGCAAATCTGGAAATTTCACCGTTACTTTCAATGCGAAATTGTTAGTTTCGTTGGTATTTATTTTCCTGAATCGAATTAAATGATTTGACAGTACTCTCATTTGATAACAGTTTTATTAACTGGTTGCATTGGTGTCTATGATACTATGAATCGTCACTGTTCTGTCAAAACCTTGTATGTTTTTCCAGCCCTTCAGCATGTATAAAGTAAAACTGCCTAGAGGTTATGTATAGGAAGTGTTGCTTTATACATGTTCAGGGGCAAGAGCCCTTACAAGGTTTTGATAGACGTGTTTTTGGCCAGCTCAAACATGTTTAGAGCAGACAGCCTAAAAGGTTATAAATAGTAAGTATTACTTTGTACATGCTGAAGGGATACAAGGTTTTGACAGAACAGCAATGAAATGTTATCAACAGAGGTGGACTGGCGATTGCAGCCAGTACGGAGGTCACGCTGCATGTCATATTTTGTTATACGCAAGAAAACAATGGAGTATCAGTGACTGCAATATTTGCTAGAAATAGCTTCGGCAAATGGTCTATTTGGGCTTCTCAAAAACTGAGAAACGTGTTAAAAATCATGTAGAATTATAGAGGAGGGTCAATAACATCTGCAGAATGGTAAAATGTATAGTTATAAATACGTTTGGTGACCAAATGTATGTCGTAAAATGTTGGACAATTCACGTTTTGAAAATCCGTGGACTTCAAAATTACAGGAATCCTAACTCATTCTAAACCTCACCAAATCATGAAATGAACCCTCGTCTACAAAAAAGTCTGTGTACGTATTGCTCTATCTGCTTGGAGATAGCGAAGACCACGGAAACCTCATAGCTTTATACCACGGAATGAAATCTGCCATAGACATTACATGCGAATATCATCGTACAGATTTGCACAGCAGACCTCTGTGTAGGGAGTGTTGACAATAGCATGACAATGGCAAGGTCGTTTGACTATTGTGTTTGTGCATGTTTGTGACGACTGACCCCGTTTAACAATCTTCATAGCTTTCATAATAGGGCTTGGGTAACCTAACTATTGACTGGTGCGATCGCCCCATGAGCTGCTTGGCTCTGGCGCCGCTTGGGACTGTTGGTGAACATGTGAACGTTTATGAGCCTTCAAAATCAGCTTAAATGCAAAATGTACCGAGGCTTTACCCCCTGGACCATTTTGATAGCCCTTCAGCGAGCCCTGGTCATATAACTGGATGATCGCCAATCCCCCTTTGATAATTGAGGGTGGGCTCATCAACATTTGCCCTGGCCGTTTTCAATCACCAGTCCTGGTTACTGTTACCGAAAGCCAACATTTTAGCGAGGTTTTAATTTTGTTATTCCAACATTTGACTCTGATTTTAAGCTTTTACCATAATGTATTTCACGGGGGATTTAATTTTGGTCCTCACAACCAAAAAACCAACCCCATAACTATCATTTAGGTCCCGAGTTGATTTAGCCAGTTATATAATAAATTCCCAATTGTTGCAATACTGTGCAGTATTATACTCTAGTACATCTTGTAATAGAGTCTGTCATCAAATAATTACTTTTATAAAAACACATTTCATTGTTTATTTAAAACAATACATGTACACTGAATGTATTCTCTCTTCGAAGATTTAACAATCACATGATCATAATTTATATAGGGCATAACAATCTTCCAGCCTCGCGTGTGCAGGTATTACTACTATTTAGCACCGCTGGAACACTGTATAAGTGTTTATTTTATGCAAGGAATACATTTAGGCCAAGTAAAATAAATAACATGTTTCTCGTCCGGACATTTTTCAAAAGTCGGCGAAGGGGACTATTTTTGCTATTTTTTTCCCCAAGATGGCTGTGCGGCAGTGGCACACGCATGATTTGCCATGATTCCACAATATTAAAAATAATAAGTTTACTATGTATACTCTGCCCAATACCATGGTTATACTGTTGTAAAAATGTAAGAATGTGATACAGGAGTCATTTTTATCGATTTTGTAAATCGTAAAACCGTTTTTTTAATTTCTTTTAACGGTGGGTTTTATTTATTTTTAAATAGTAAATAGCAAAAATATTGATGTGGCGTCCAAAACTGATGCGCGCGGGGACGAGAAACATGGTATTTATATTACTTGGCCTTATCAATTAGGCAACAAACAAATCAAAACCCTGTTTTACAGGCCAGACTGAACCATTCTTTGAAAACACGGTAAAAAAAATCCTGCGCAAATGAATACCGACCCCAAAAAACAGAAATTTTGTGAAACTTTTTATTTTCAGTTTAGGCAAAAAAATATATTAACACATTTTTGTGATTTTATGCAGAGCCGGATTTACTTTTTTGGGGCCCCAACTCACCATGTGGAACCATGTGCTCACAAGTGGCTAAAGAGCGAGAACAATTATAGAGGAAACCAGTGGTGTACCCAGGATTTGGGAGTTGGGTTGCCTTGAAAATGGCCAATTTGCTGACAAAAGCACTGAAACTAATGGACCAAATACGGGTGTAGTGCGCGAAAATTTGCTATTTTACACTAATTTGGCCATATTGAGGTACGTACAGTTTTGGCTTGAACAAGCTTTGACAGTGCTTTCTTCTTAATTTGGCAATTATTTAGTGTTGGTAATTTGTTTTTATCTTATTTTTTTTCTAAATTTGGGGGCCTGGGTCCATCTGACCCAATGGTAAATCCAGCCCTGATTTTATGAAGGAAGAAAAAAAAAACCTCCACCAGACCCGATGAGATGCCTGTCCGCCCATAGAACAGGGTTTTGATGCCTTAGGCTGGGTTCACATAGGAGTATACGGTATACGGTATTCGCTATATGCTATTCGGTATTCGCTATACGGGCACGGCGAGTCACATAGGGTAGCACGCGAGCCCTACTCGTAGTAGAGTCATTACCTTAGTTTCTTAGTGAACCTGTCAACTAGAACCATTTTAAAAAAGAAAATGAGGTCCCATGCATTTCTCAAAAGTGACGGGAACGTTCTTTTATAGCAAAAATTCCAAAATGGCCGCCATACTGGGCCAAAAATTCAAATGGCACACCAAATTGTTCGGCTAAGCACAAGGATTTCGAAAAAGTATAGTACAAAGGCGTCCTATTGTCCTATTGTTCTAACTTACCCTATTCTACGTAATAAATTGTTTATAAATCGTGATAGGGTAAATTCGGAACGCCTGTACACACGAATTGCAGCCCGCTACATCCAAACAGGACGGTAGGCCTATACGGTGCGCGAAAATCGAACACGCACGATTCCCGGTATACTATACTACACTATACGCAGGTATACGGCCTTTTCGAATAGTGCCGTCTTAAGTGACCCGGTATTATGAAATTGTTTCGATTTAAGCTATACGCGTGCCCTGTAAAACGTGCACCGTATACCCGAATAGTATACTCCTATGTGAACTCAGCCTTAGCGAACTTGTTGCAATTTGGCAGAGAGTTACAAATCTTGCATGCAAAAGTAACCACCTAAACGGTATCATGCAACATTTTCATTTACCTTGCGAGGGAGTGGTCCTCATATATGTTACTCTTTGTCAGATCTCATACTAAAACGATCAGACTATATCAGCCGTTCTACACAATTTACAATTTTTAAGTTATACATAATTATCATAATATATATTGCAAATCTAGTTAGTTAATAATAATATAATTGATAAGTCACTTTCAGAATCCTTGGGAGATGTGGCCTGTGTGCACAAGTATTTACGCACAGTTGGTGGGTGGTAATGATCCTGCACAGTTTCTCACAAATTGTGGCTGTCCTGTCAAAACCATGTATGTTTTTTTAGACCCTTCAGCATGTATAAACTCAAACTGCCCGATGGTTATATACATAGGAAGTGTTGCTTCAGACCTGTTCAGGGGGCAAGTATTACTTTATACATGCTGAGGGGCCAGATGGAGATACAAGGTTTTGACAGAACAGCGATGAAATGGCGGATTTGGATACAGCCTTCACGCACCAGTGTGGTTGGCTCACTTCAACTGCTCGCATTCAGGCAAAAAAAAAAGAAAAGTTATGTTGTCCTCCACAAGGGGCGGGCGGGCGGCTTTTTTAGAATTTTAAATTATTATTTTTTTATTTCTTATACCAGCAGAAACTCAAAGTTCAGCCAACAAGAAGTTGAAATTACACAAAGAGTCGCACTGATATGTTACAAACACTTAGTTTTATATTCAATGCTATTTAAACTGTTAAAAAATCAAAAATCTGGAGAAAAAAAAAAATCAAAAAAAAATTGGAGCGGCCCTAAATCTGACGAGCGGGTGGTCGAGGACAACATATCATTTTTTTGGCCTTATCCATGATAGCTGACACACTCCTGAAAGTTGCCAGAGATTATGAAAGTGACTGACTATATAGGTCCTGCTACAGGTTTGTCTTGGGGACAATTGATCAAAAAGCTAAGGCAGGGCTTTCCCTCCAATTTTGGTTAATGTTTTTTCTTGCAAAAATAGCTGCAACCACGGCTATTTACATTGATTTATAAACTTTATTTGTTTACATAATTATAATTTTTTATTTGTTCATTTTTTTTAAAGAAGAATTTTGAATAAGCCAATTTCTTAATAAGAAAAAACAATTAGTAAAATGAAAAAAGCAACTTTTTAAACAATAAATGGAGAAATATAAATTGGCAGTTGTATCTAAAGACCTAGGTGCAAAATCAGGTTTCTCATGCCTATATAAGCATATTGATCGTCTCTAAAACAAACCTTCGGACCTTTTTTAAAATCTTATAACTTGCTAAAATATAATCCTACATAGTCCTACATATGCTATGAGCTGGGGAAGCCCGGTGGACTCTGTAGCAGGGATAATTGTCCGTTTGACGGCTCATTGTGTGATTGCGCTATTTGTAATTGTTCCACATTTGGTTGTACATTTAAAGCGGTGGGTTGATGACTGTGCTGGTGGGTGTGGTTATGCGGGACCGGTGTTTGGGTCATGTGAGATGTTGGCGGCGAAGATAAACAGACGGGCGTGTGCCCGGGATGAGGATGATATTCGGAAGGAGTCATTTCCTGCGTTGTCTGAAATGAGATATCAAGAAAAAGGGAAAATAAGAATTAATGTTGATGGACGCAATATTGGAAGAGCTGTCAATATTATCTGAAGGTCATTCAGGTATAGTACAGATACGGTTGCGTGATCATAAATTTAAATCATTGATTAATTACAACAAACAAAGTTCAATAAAAACATATTGATACCTCACAACTAAACGCACCAGGAAATGATCTGTTTGCTGAGACTTTTGGTGTACACAAAGCATAACAGGTACACCTAACACAAAAAGTTCATGACCAGGTGCTTTAATGTTTATCTTTAACCCTAACTCTATAACACCACACGGCAACATATTTTTTTTCCGACAGAGAAAATTCACCCCGACCCGGGATTTGAACCACAGACTTCCAGCACCAAAGCCCATCTCCATTCCACTACACAACGACTGTCAAGGCTACTCGGCTCAGTATATATTTGCCTCGTTATATAGCCTGGGTCCATTCTAGCCCAAAAAATTGCACGCCGGGTTATAAAAACAGGCTGGCAGTGTTGTTGCCGTGTGGTGTAGTAGGGTTAGGGTTATTTCTATTTTGTTTTTATGTCACTCTCATTGGCATTTGTGTTTCTTGTATTATGCATGTTTTCTGAATTGCAGGGAACCATTTGATTGGACCATCAGAGAGAGCTCTTTGTAGAGAAGTTACCAGTTACCATATTTCTAATCGCTCAGTTCATTAACCCTTGCTAATTGTTAATGTCTGTTTGGCTATTGTTCCCATTTGCTCTTGATATACAAAAATAAATAAAACATCAGTATATGCATTAGGCCCCCCCCCCCCAAAAAAAAAGCTGTTTGTTTGTCCACGTCCTACCGACCGTGTACTATAATAGCCCCGACCGTGTAACTTTTTAAATGTTTTTTAATCTTTTTATTTTTATTTAAAAAAAAACTTTTTTACAATTTCTTTTTTTTAAACATTTTTTTCAAAGTCACGTATATAGCCTTAATTGACCCCCACATGACCTCTTATGTGACCCCATACCATGTATAGTATTATGTAAGTTATTTTGGGTCAAGTATGGGTTATCAAAAAGATCTGACACAGTTTAGAATTCGGCGTACTGGCTAGGTCTGGGCCAGAACAACCACTAGCAAAAAAACAACTGACACTACCTTTTGAGGACCCTCTATGGACGAACAAACAACTTTTTCCAGTTGACCTTAACAAGGCAAGATTCTTCCCTGCAATTTGAGACCGCACTCATAAAAATGAGTGGATACTTTTAAAGATAAAGGGTCAAAAAAGTAAGGCCCCCCCCCCCTAAAATTTGATCATGTTTGTTTGCATAACTCTACACATAATTAGACGTTTTGAGAGATTGAAACACTTATGAAAAGCAAAAACACTTGGCTACCCATAGAAAGTTTCTCTATTTCAATATCATTATTACTTTTCCCAAAATAGTTACATTTCACAAAAATGATGTTTTAAAAAAAAGTGGCACTGGAGACATTTTTTCTTTTCTGACCCCTTTATGATGGCTTAAGTAATATCACCAGACCAACAGAGAACAAAGTTGTAATAAAATATCAACTGTTACTACATAATTTAGAAGAATTTTGGAGAATCTTTATATCGGGTAGTCTAACAATAAAATTGTGTCTTATGCTAGGTCTTTCAAATGATGTTCTTACTGCAAGTGATGATTTTCACTTACTTCATATATTTGATGTGTTTTGTAAATCATATTTGAAACGTGCATGGACCGCACGTAGCATTAACCTTGCATGAATCTATGTTACCATGTAAATATTTGTATATAATATTTCCCTTTTTGTATTAAACATTGTGTTATGTTTATGGACGCATTAGTCGAGAAGACTTTTGCCACTGTTCCAAAAGTGTATGTCCAAATAAATTAAAATAAATAAATAACTTTCTATATGTTATCATTGCCTAATGTGTGCTCAGCAGTGACAATTTGTGTGAAATGAATCCCAGCTCACCATTCGTCCGTACATGCCTGACTGGTTTCAACAGTTCAGTGTTCAATACAAATTAATGACATCCCATACAAAACACTGCTTTTTTCGTTAGGCGTGGTTACTAAAAGCATCAATCATGACTTAAAAAGTATTGTATCTTTAACCAACTGTGTACCCTTTCGTTAGAATTTTAGATCATGCATATTGGATTGATCAAACTGAAGCTACGCACCATTTCGTAAGACATGGTGATGCCAACTTTTGACAAAGTGTGTGTTAAACTTTGTTAAAATTCATGATGAAAAACATTAATGAACTTTGGTCATCGGTCGGTGCTTATCATAGTTGGACAATGTCATTCTAGGTTAAAAACGTCCACAAAAAAAAAAAAAAAAAAAAAATTGATTTAGTTTTGAAATAAAAAGATGGCTTCATCCACTAAGGCCAAAAAACAACAACTTTGTATCAGCGCCTTTTGGCTAAAAAGCTATGTGTTATGCGATTATTTTATTTTTTACCAAAATAAGTTATGGACTCTGCGCTCTATTTTTTTTTTTTTTTTTTGTTTTATAAAAATAATAATATAGTCAATAGTTGTGCTTTTTTCTTTTTAATAAAAGTAATCAGATATGATCAATGCACATTGTATGCTTGTGTTCTCTTTATCTCTTAACTTGAATGTGTGTTCTCAGTCTCAAGGTTGCAGAGTATCACCAAAACTTACTATTTTTTTTTTTAATTTGAAAAAAAAGAAAAAAATGAAAATGAAAAAAAGAAAAAGAAATTGACTGCCGCGCGTAGTGCTACGTCGAAATCACATTTTAGAAGCAATGCGCGCGGGCCGCTGAGACAAAGTATTACATTTGTTTGGCCTAAGTAGTTCTCTCTGTTGGCTTCAACACCATACCTGGAACAGCGGCCTTCTAATGTGTGTTGAGATGCCATTCTCAGCGATATGTGTGCTTCCATCACGATCATGAACAGGAGACGATGCTTGAGTACCAAATGGTAATGAAGCCGTGGTGGAGTTGTTTGGAGAACTAAATGGACTACCTGAGGATATACAATTAAAAAAGAGAAAAGAAGCATTAAAATTAATATTAAGAAATCTCATATGAAGTTATATGTACCAAAAAATTGAGTCCAAATTGTTAAATTTCAAAATTTTGGTGTCTTAGTGCCTCAATACCCTAATTATAACTGCCATAACATAGCTATACAGGGTGAGTCATTTGACCTTGATGCGTGCATTGAACCGTGAATTTGTTGTTGTCGGTATAAAGCGTGTTGTTAATCTAGTTTATCCACCCAAAAATTGGAAGTAATTGACTGAAAAATAAGCAAACTGTGTCACGTTTTAGTAAACTGTCCGCATTTTTTCATCATTCCTATGGGATTTACACAGTTAAGACATGAATATTACTGCAGCATGATGATATGGAGCATCATTGCAGTGGAGGGATGTCACTTCGGCTCTGACACATGCCTCCACTTCTTGAAGATTGACTGGTGATGCAGCATCACCAGTCACTGATGCTGGTATTCAGATTTGTCTATTCATTTGACACTTCGGTATCAAAAGATTAACTGCTTATACCACAGTTCAAGAATTAATATTTCAGGAACATTTTGACAATTGATGTGATTATACTGGCCATTTTAGCAAAACCAATTTACTGTGTGTAAATCCAATAGGAAGGGCGAAAAACATGGTCAGTTTACAAAACTTGCCACAGTTAAGGGCAGTGTCAACCCGGCACTTGTTTCAAAAATTGAATTTCATATTTCTCTATTATTTAATACTTTTATGTGTATTCTATCATTACCATCATAAATTACTAATCGGAAGCGATTATTTCCCGTTCTTTTGGGTGATTTAAAATTGTTGTTTTGGTAAGTTTGAGTCAGGAAAAGGCGCATAGTTAATTGGCGGGAATTTAAGCGGAGTTCCGCGCTTTTCAAATGCTGCGACAGCTGTTCGATCATTGTGTCGCGCGCTGAAACTTCCCGCGCGTAATACTAGACGCGCCGCTTTATATCCGCGACGTAGACGCGAAAAACAAAAGAGCGCAAAACAATGTCTAAAATGTAAACAAAGGCCAATCTTACGATCATTTAAATTTCAGTTTTCTTCCAATTTCTTCACATTGTGACAATATAAATTGAATCTGATAGTTTATTATGATTGTTCATAATAGTATACTCGCTTTTTAGGTCACACGCCCGTGTGTTCCGTGAACACTTAGCTTTAAATGGTGGAAAATGTCAATATTTTTACTAAATCGATGTTTTCTAGAAGTTCAGAATGGAAGGAATTTTACGAATTTTCAGACAACATAACTAAAAATATATCAAACTATCAGGTAAGCTTTTACTACCATTGTGTAGAGGACTTTCAGCGCTAGGAGGCAATTTTTTATTTTTTCGATTATGGATTTTAAACTCGAGATATGCATTCATTTCTAGCGAAATGTACGCAAAAAAACACGACTTTTACACTTTTCCGATGTTTTTAGCAATATTTCCAAAACCAAGCTTTATTTTGGAAAAAGAAAAAATAGCCTCCTAGACAAAATTGTTTTGTTTACAAAAACGTATATTAGAACAAATTACCATTTTTTATTTTACAGTTATGCTGTCTGAAAAATTTGGGGTAAAAAAATGGCTTTTTGGTTCATTTCTCAAAATTTAGTTTATTTGGTATCACATTGATATCACCATCGGCTTCCTTATCAAATTTCCTTTCTAAAAATGTATACTTTTATGTACTTTTATTCAATATTCTCAAACTTAGAAGCAAAAGTTGATCATCAAAATAATAGGGTTGACACTTCCCTTAAGGTTGGTGTCAACCCTGTTTGGCGCCAAATTTATCAAGCACTGTAACTTTTAAATTATAAATGTGATGTACATAAAAGTATACATTTTTTGTAATGAAATGAGTCAGAGAATCCATTTTTGGTATCAAATTTTACTAAAATTAGTGATTTTTACATTTTTGCCCAAAAATCACCTTTTTGGCGCCAACATTTTTCAGACAACCTAACAATATCAGTTTTTGATTAAAAATTCCAACATTTCACCAAAATCATCTAAAATCAATTATCTAGGAGCGAATTTTTTTTTTTGGCTTAAAATTTGTTTGTTTTGAAAATATTGACCAAAAAGTGCCAAAAAAAAGGTATTTTTCTCAAAAATCTCATTTTTGGCACTTTTTGGTCAATATTTTCAAAACAAACAAATTTTAAGCCAAAAAAAAAATTTCGCTCCTAGATAATTGACTTTAGATGATTTTGGTGAAATTTTGGAATTTTTAATCAAAAACTGATATTGTTAGGTTGTCTGAAAATGTTTGGTGCCAAAAAGGTGATTTTTGGGCAAAAATGTAAAAATCACTAATTTTAGTAAAATTTGATACCAAAAATGGATTCTCTGACTCATTTCATTACAAAAAATGTATACTTTTATGTACATCACATTTATAATTTAAAAGTTACAGTGCTTGATAAATTTGGCCCAAACAGGGTTGACACCAACCTTAACTTGTTTTTCAGTCGATTACTTTCATGTTTTGGGAGGATAAACTTGATTAACAACGCTTTATACTGACAACAAAAAATCAATGGTTCAATGCATGCATCAAGGTCAAATGGCCGTTTCAAATCGGGCACAATGTTTTTTGACTCTCCCTGTAAGTAACATACCAGCATGTAGGTTATATTGGACTCTGTCATATTTTAGACTTTTGTATAGATTCCTTTTAAACCATTCTGAAAAGGGATCCATACAATTGTTTTACTTTAAACATACCTAGACTAGCTGTTTGATGTTTTGAAGGTGACCCAAATGGGTTTGGTGAGGTTCCTGTCGGTGGCGGTGACCCAAGCCCTAAGGAAGACATGGAGAGCTGTTGTGTTAGGCCCAACATACCGCCCTCTTTCACTTCTAGGATCACCCATATAGTGTCTGTAATAAACAAGGTAACACATTGATATTATTGTATCAATGACAGTTAGATGACCGAGGTGCACCAAGAGTGTCATGGGCCCAAAATACCACTCACTTTACAGTGCCTGGATTACCTGCAATAAACGAGGTGAAAAACGAAATCAATAATTTGGCGTGTTTCCACAGAACTGAACTTTCCAGTATTTGCCGTGTAACAAATTGCAATTCCGGTAAGTTCTCCTGTGGAAACAAGGAATAATCGGATTATTGATGAACCGATTATCACCAATAAACAGTTAATTATAACCGTGTCCAGAGGTGATTATTTCCGCTCAAGATTGGCACCGCTGCGCTGTGGAAACGCACCGGTTTATGATAAACCGTTTAAGCCGAATTTGGAATCATAACGCGTCTATTAATCCACCCCGTAGTGCGACCTACCTTTATCGCGCACATACATTGTGCAACTCACAGCCCGCACAGTAGTACGCTCGGTTCTACGCAGCCTTGTTATGGCAGCAGAGATGTGGGGCGTTCGACAAACTCCACAAGGTTTAAACGGTTTAAGGTCGGGAGCCGATTATTTAAAGGGTTTATTATGATCTGTGGAAACGTGTCGGTTAAGCGCCAACACAGAATTTTTATTCTGGACAAGATTAACCGTTTAACTAGTTCTTTTCTGTGGAAACACGCAGATTGTGTATCAATGAAACTGATGATCCAGGTGCCATCAATCGTATGCCAAATATACAACCCTTTTTCACCCATATAGTTTCCACACAATGCAATGTGAAAAATGATAAGAAAGAAAGATCACTAGGAATACGAGAATCCATGGTCCCAAGATTCTACTCGAACAACTATCCATGGTCCCACGATTCTACTCGAACAACTATCACCAATCTAAACATATTTTTGAAAAATTCAAAGTTTTTCATTTGAAATGGCACAAACACAGTGGATTCTGTTCTAATTTATTTCTCAAAAATCTTTCAGATCTTGCAACATTTAGTGACATTTTAACATTTGAATTACAGTTGTGATCACAATGCCATTAGGCACATGCTGCCCATATCAGTTTTATTCATACCTGGTGGAGTGGCACTGGTTACTCGTTGACAATAAATAAGAAACCTGAATTTAAATGACACCATTGTAGTCCAGCACAAGAGTAACATACTACTAGGCACCAGGATTTCGCGCAATTTCAAAAGGCAAAATGCGCAGCCGATTTTTTTGAAATTCGGAAATGTTAAGAAAATAGTAAGAAAGGTTATAATTTCACAAATTGAGTGCGTACTTTATTATACTTGTTCATCATTAGATAACATGTTTTCAATAAATTCAAGGGCCTATTGGTAATCATAAGAAGCTTTTATTGCCAAATAAACCCCTCTAATTCTGAATTTCTGCTCATTTTTAGTAAAATAGGACCTGAACCCCCCCCCCCCCAAATTTATTTTTGTGGAAAATAATTGAAAAATGCGCCATGGAAGGCAAAATGCGTGATTTGCGCAAAATCCCGGTGCTTATACTACACTGTGCGAGTGCTTTCAGCTCAAACATTCCCTTTTTACAGTTCTGCTTAAAATTATAAGACAAACCTCCAAAGAACAGTCCTGTTTGCGTGCACATTCTCCACTGTCCCTGGTACAGGCCACACTGTGCAGGGCTGTGCATCTGTATACTGATATCGGTCAAACACTTTGGAGCCAACGCTTCCACCTGTACTCTGTCTTGGCTTCCTAACTGGTGACCTTGAATGAACCGTAGATGCAATCCACTTGGCCAGGATTCATCCCCTGTGCAAAAACAAAAACAAAATAAAAGAGGGTTAAGTTCAGTTCAGTTGAACCAATATTTGCAGAGAGACCTTCTATTTGAGAATAATTTCATCAGAAATCCAAGGAAACATTTTAAGAAAAATTCATAGAAATAATTCCAAATTTGAACTTATTACTGTTCCAGAACTTTCCGGATGTCTTTATCAATGGTATATGATCGATGATCCAGAGTTGCCAGAAGGGGTTGATTTTCCGGTGACGTCACAGGGTGTATTTGATGACGTATACTGGATCAATTGATTGTACAGAAAATCCATTTGGATCTGTCGCAAAGCCAATAATGACATGAAACAGCATCTTATGAATAGCAACGAGGGGGCCTACCAACTTAGTCACTTGTAATCAGCAGTAAAGCCTCAAGTTAAGGGTATACACCACCAATGCACTCCCCATAGACGCTACATGCAAAGTAGGGGTCAAACAATCGGCTCTAACTGGAGTTATCCCATACATCCTTACATGACATTTACAGAGATTATTCCTAAGGGATGTCCGCAAAACATATCAAAAGGAAATAGCAAAGTGTCGGACTAGATTTTTCAATATTATGCGATGAATTTGATGTAGCGATTTCGGCCCTTTATTTACGCCCCAAAACCCAGGACGGACCTTCCGCCGATTTCAGTCGTTTAAAACTTTAAAATGTTCAAACTAGTGCGATTTTTTTGGAAATATGTACTGTGCACACTCATAAAAATGTGTAATACCCAAAACTAATAGATATAATTGAAAAAAGTATGTCAAAATCTCGCAATTTGTACCGCAAAAAGGAACTATTGCTGTGATAAACTTTTACCGGACGTGCTATCCCATAGTGCATTGGTGGTGTATACCCTTTAAGAGCACACACTTTGTCTACAGCAAACGAGACATATTTCAGATTGTTGCCAGTGAAATTCTGAACTTAATTCCCGAGTTATATTACATTTCATGCTTCCGTTTTGAAGATACGGCCTCCACAAGAAACATGGTCAAAACGTGAAATTTCAAAATTGCATGTTCTAACGGTGCGAAGGTGCGCGTGTATGCGCTTTTTAAAGAAAATTTCTCCCAGAGGGCCTTTGACTAGATTACTGAAAAGTCTATAGGTCCGCTCGTATTGTTTACCCTGTAGATAGTGGAAAATTAAGCATTATTATCGATTTTAAAATCTTTTCATTTCACAATAACTTGAATTTAAGATCATTATAGGCGAGTAGGCCTAACATTCAGATGGCTGAAACGCATATAATATGACCCGACAATTACGCCCGACATGCAGTTTCATTTAATCCACTAGCTTTAAAGCGTCTTTAGACATGAGTGAAACCCAAAGGACCCCTCTACGTGCTCCTGGCCTGTTTATCATCATTCAAAAACACATAGATCACTAGAAATAACGTTAATAGACTCCTTATCGACCCCCCCCCCCCCATAGCCCGGCTTTTTTAACATGTTTAATCCAATTTGCATTGGAAGTGGAATTGTGTTTGAGAACTTGACCGTGTCAAAGAAAGTCGCGACTCAACCTTACTGATCTTTTACTCGTTTAAAACAATAAAAAACTCATGAGTTTTAATTCGAACTCGTGTATGATTCATCATATGAAATCTAAAATGTCCTAGCTTTTTCAAGGTGTTTCTTGTTGAAAACCTCCAAAGAAAACGACAACATTTAGATGATAAACGATTTTTGAAAGGATTAAACAATGTAGGCCTAACTAGACATTGCCCCGCGTGTTGATCATCATGTATATGAGATTTCATTGAGAATTTTGATGATGCCCAACGTCTTTTGGTACCTACATGCCCAGTTGGAGCCCGCAGCTTTAAGGGTATACACCACCAATGCACTCCCCATAGACGCTACGTGCAAAGTAGGGGTCAAACAATCGGCTCTAACTGGAGTTATCCCATACATCCTTACATGACATTTACAGAGATTATTCCTAAGGGATGTCCGCAAAACATATCAAAAGGAAATAGCAAAGTGTCGGACTAGATTTTTCAATATTATGCGATGAATTTGATGTAGCGATTTCGGCCCTTTATTTACGCCCCAAAACCCAGGACGGACCTTCCGCCGATTTCAGTCGTTTAAAACTTTAAAATGTTCAAACTAGTGCGATTTTTTTGGAAATATGTACTGTGCACACTCATAAAAATGTGTAATACCCAAAACTAATAGATATAATTGAAAAAAGTATGTCAAAATCTCGCAATTTGTACCGCAAAAAGGAACTATTGCTGTGATAAACTTTTACCGGACGTGCTATCCCATAGTGCATTGGTGGTGTATACCCTCAAGGGCACACTGCCACTGTTAAAAATAGGGCACAGCCATCATGGCCGTGATTTTTGGTACTTGGCCTAGGACAGCCTGGCCAATCGTTGAGGCACGACCGCAATGGCCGACTTGAAATTTGAGCCCTGCTTGTATGATCAATTGATCCAGAATACGTCATCAAATACATTCTGTGACGTCACCGGAAAGTCAACACATTCCGTCAACTCTTGATTAATTATTATTTGATGACATTTTCTTAATATTATTGTTTTATTATAGATCTTTTATTTGATCTTGGCTTCCAAAGCCCTTACATGATCTCAAGATGTAGGGATATTTTTCTCTATTGAAATGTTGCAGAAACCTTGTACTATAATATTTCACTATGTCTGTCTCGCTTGCACCTGTGGCTTGATTGTATGAAAAGCCCGCTAATCAATACAGGTTGTCTCTCATACTATCTCAGAAAAAATGTGTCAGTGGAAATTCAAAAATCCTTCAAATATTTTAAACGACTACAATTATTGCATGAATTAACCAACTCGATTTATGTATCAAACAAAAACAATATTCAAAAGTAGTTTATAATAATTGATTCACTCAGTGTTGTATTTATAGACCTAAGCTCAAACCTATATGCCTGGACAGATTGATAATAATTTCTGTGAACGAGAGTGACGAGACCGTTGAGAAGTTAATTTACAGCAATAGAGACTATGCAGTCTTTTATAATGGTATCTGATCTTTATCCAAAACACACATAGCTTCAATAATAAATAACAAAATTTTAAAGTCACTGGTAAAACACAGTAGGCACGTTCAGACATGGCTATTTAACTCGAGCTAAAGGTCGAGTTAAGGTCGAGTCGAGGTAAATTAGCGAAAATGGTCGAGTTAGTGCCCGTGTGGACAAGAGTCGAGTTAACATTAACTTAACCCGACCTTAACTCGACCAATTTACCTCTGACAAAAGTCAGAGGTAAAGTCTTAACCCTAACCCACAAAAGCTGCAATACCCCTAAGATCCTGAGTACTACAGATTACTATTAGTAATTTGTAGTATTTAGGTCTCCAGCTACTAAATAAATTAACAAGTCTAGTTGCTCAAAGCACTAAATACTATATATTACTACTAAACAGAAATGAGCCTAAGAACTAAGTACTACGGATTACTATGACAGTTAGTATTTTGTAGTACCTAGTTCTTTACCCCATTTGGTGCAGATAGACTGAGATAGTATTCTGTAACATTTAGTTCTTTACCCACATTTGGAAAGGGCAATTATATAGAATGTAAACACAGGCAATTTGTTTGGAAACACAGGCAATTAGTTTGGAAACATAGGTAATTGGTTGCACTCTAGTAGTATTTCTTCCTATGATATGGAAGGTAGGTGTTTGATATAATTTTATTATTTGTAACTGTTTTTTGTACTAATTTTTAGGTGAGATGTATTTTATTTTTCATTTAAAGGTGGTGGTATCCCTTTTTGTTATTATTTTTTTAATTTTCAAGTTTTTTGTAATGCCATTGATTTCGTTACCAATGTTTTGGTTTTCATCCTTGATGATTACAAACAAAACAAAAACAAGATCGTTAAACTATATAGCTCAGTTTCAGTTCAAATGGGACAACGGTTTTAACATTCCACCTTTGTTCAAGAACCGATTTGCTTAGAGTAAATTGTGTCATCTTTGGTATTCATCCTTGATGATTACAAACAAAAACATAAAAACAAAACAAAAATCAAGACACCCCTATAGAAAATAAAACCAACCTCAAAAGTGCCAGTACCCAGGTGCTATTACAACCCTAACTTACCTAAAGAACTAAATGTTACAAAATACTATTACTCCATACTGCACTAAAGAACTAGGTACTACAAAATACTATCAGCACTGTTACAATGCTGCTAAAGAACTAGGTACTAAAAAATACTACCGATAGTATTAAGTAGTATTTGGGGGGGTTAGGGTTAACTCGACCAGTTGACTCGAGTTAACGTACTGTCTGGACAGCGCCGTTCGATAGCTCGAGGTAAATGTGACCTTTCGCCAATAAAATTGACCTGCTGCTGAAGACTGCGGTGTTTTTACGCATAGCTCGCTTAATATTGTTATCCTTGTTTGTACAATAGGCCACGCGTGATATAATATTTTATACATATTAGCATACCAAAATAAATGTCGTGCTACTATCGCTTCTTATAATACATTATGTTTCAACAGTAGGCCTCATGAATTTCTAAAAACACAAAACATTGGTATTTTAAACATTTTAATACCCCCCCCCCCCCCACTTTTCTTAGAATTGCGCATGCTTTGGTTTAAGTGAGCCAAACATGTCGGAAATAGTGAGTTTCCATATTTAATGATACAAGGCATCAAAAGATGTATGTAACACGTGCACCACCACCTTTTTTAACATCCGGAACTTAACTCCAGGGGCAAGCGGTCGAGTTAAATTCGACGGGTTAATTTGGTCGTGATAACGACGTGTTGCCTGTGTGTGGACAATCGGTCGAGTTAGCGAAAAATATTTCAGGTATTTTATCACGGGTCATAAAATATTTAACTCGAGTTAAAAGCCATGTCTGAACGCAGCTAGTGTGTGTTTTTTGGTCGCCTAATATTTTATCTTCAAAAGGGTTGGTTGGACAAGGCTATGCAAACAATATCTGTTGGTTTATCTACATTATATCAGGCTTAATCAGTCTCCTTATTATTGGTGATGGAGATTAACAAGAAGTCTGACTTGAAGGCCATTATCTGATTCAAGAAGAGACAATTATATTTCTATCTGTACTATAAATCCAAGATAACAATGATTCCGCTACGTCAGGATCAATGTTGTCACTAGCCAAAATTTAGTGCCGGTTAATTTTACTGACGGCGAAAGGAGTAAGTGTAGCGAACGAAGTGCAGTGGATCATGGCATGGGGTCCAGAGGCCTTCTTAATGGTTTTGTTTTGTTTTTTAATGCACTTTGAGGGTTCCTGCCACATAAATTCTTGTTTTATGAGGCAGTTTAATGATTTTATCACAAATTGTTAATATAAAAATTTATTTTTATTTTCTAAGAGTGCCGTTTTTTTCCCCTTTTTTTTAGAGTGCCGGCTACACCCAACCGGCTTAGTGACAACCCTGGTCAGGATAGATTATTGAACACCATTTATTTCAGATTACAGCCACAACATTTTGCACAACATGAATATAAATTCAACCTATTGGAAGGCCTACATGAATGTACTAGGCTTCCCGTTAAGGGCGCACACAACTAATTCAGTCTAGAAATCCACTTCCGGCAAAAAATTGAGTACAGCAATAGTTCCTATCAAGCACAAAAAGTGTGCGAAATCGACACATTAGCTGGCACTGTCCTCTCGAATGTTCCATGTATGTGTTGTGTGGAATATGTACGTGAAGTTTGTTAAAGAAACGGGATGATTTGAGCTTGATTATAATTTTATCCGCCGATTTACCGCCATTTGTGCATCCCGGCCTGAGACCTGAAAATTAGGTGATGAAATTAATACTTCCCGATTCAGCGTCATTTACTGAAAAATTTGACGGATAACTTTCCTTGATTGACAGATATGTTATAAATAAGCATTTATGGCATAAGATTGCAAATTTTCACAAAAATTGATCCGTGGAGTTTTGAAATAGAGCGGTTTTAATAGGCCGACATTTGTGTGTAAAACATATGGGGAGCTAATTAGTTGCGTGCTCCCTTGAAAAATTTGCCATCTATTGTCAAAATTGTGTCCCACATCATCCAACTTAAATCCAAGATGGCGGCCCGTAAACCAGGAATTGAAAATCCCATTTTAGCGTGAATAAGTGTAAGAAAATGCACAGAGATGACTAAATAACCCATTTCAAGTGAATCTCCACTATAAATTTGCATTAAAGGAAGGGTCCCGCAAGCACAGCATTGAGCATTATTTGTTAGAAAAATAATTATCGAGCCGAAATTACATAATTATATAGACTAAAACACTATACTAGTCACAAAAATGAATAAAAACTGCCATTACTCAACATGCAATTTTTAAAATTCACGGCGATCGAAAGTCCCGGTGTCGATGACGTCATGGGTATCGGTGCTCAAATTTGCGCATGAGCATTGTATAACTATGACATCATCGACACTGGGACTTTTGATCGCCGCGAATTTTAAAAAGTGCATGTTGAGAGATTGTGGTTTTTATTTGTTTTTGTCATAAGTGTGGTGTTTTATTCTATATAATTACAAAAGTTGGGCTCGAAAGTTATTTTTCTCACATATAATGCACAATTTTATGCTTGCGGAACACCTCCTTTAATTAAGGTTTTTTCTTCTTCGAATAAGCTTATTTTTTTTAACAAGTTGAACCATGCGCTGAGCGTGGCACAAGATTGATGGGGCCACCGCGCGGTACAAGATTGTAGCACTGTAGGATTTTGTAAGGTCCAGGAAGGTTAGGGCTAATAAAGCCTGAAATAAAAGTATTTTGTTTGTTCAAACCCAATGAACCCTGATTCCAATACCAAATTGAAAAATTCCTAATAACACAATAAATGCAACCGGGGTCTCCAAAAATGTGTCACTTTTATCCTACTAAAGGGTGAGTCAAAAAGAAGTTGTACGGGAAAGAATATTTGTTTAAAAATAGACCAAACAAATTTGACAAACCAATGAGACATGTATTCAAAGAGCAACTTATTCCGCTCATATGACAAAAGAAATCATTGAAATCGATCAATTATATCAGGAGCTATGCCTGTTTTAATTAAAGAACCCCTTTTTTTTAGCTGTCCACAGAATGCTTAATTCTCTTGATATCTATCCACTCTAATCTAAGTGGGCAGCAAAATGTATACACGGTCATTAATATTTAAATAAGATTAAAGCCAGGGAGTTTCAAACACAGGTGGGAAAGGTGTGCCTAAAATAAATAATCAGTGACTACAATAATACTTTAACCTTCTCTTTTTGACTCACCCTGTATGACTCTCAACAAAGTGAGTCTTCAGTCATAATTCATACTTTTGGGAAGTTATACATATTATACTTAAAGTTCTTAGACACAACCATTGATATAAACAGGGGTAAGGTACTACTGTATATGATAAAATCTTGCTTGTTTTTGCCTAATTGCTACATCCTGCCTAACCTGTCATTCATGATGCTAACACTGTAGTCAACATACAAAGGGCTGAATGGGCTATTCAATTTCCATACATTCACCCCCTATGGAAGACATTACCTTAACCCTAACACTACCATATACCCCAAAATACCACGACTGGGCACGTTGGTACCACCCGGCGTGGAAGTTTTTTGATTAAAAAATGGACCCAATACATACAGTCTGGGCAATACACTGCCCAGAACTGTGCTTGACAGCCGTGGTAAATTGTGGAATCCCTCGCCTCTGGTGCGAGAGGTCCCTGGATCAAATCCCGGGGGGATCGGGGGGATATTTTGGTCGATTTTCCGCGTTGAAGAAAAAATTCTGAAAAAAGTGGGGGCGAAGTGTTAGGGTTAACCTCCCCTACAAGGGGGTGTGAATTTCAAATGGGGTTACCAGCATATGGGTGACTCTATGTGAAATCTATACTCCCTGTGTGGGAGATTTATGTCATGTATTCCATAGGGGTGGGGATTTCAAATGGGATAGCCCAATGTTTCAAGGTCTCTGCAGCAGCTGCCAAATAGTTACACTTGTTATATGAACCCTTGATATCCTTTATGCTGAAAACATGAATGTTGTATAATACTACATGTAGAGCAGAGTCACACATACTAAACTAAAGGGGTCAAAAAAAGTAAGTCCCCCTCTAAAATTAGATTACCTTTGTTTACATAACTTCACACACAATTAAACGTTTTGAAAAATTGAAACGATTATGAAAAGATAAAACGCTTGGCTACCAATAGAAAGTTTTTTGTTTTCGATATCATGTTTACTTTTCCCAAAGACAGTCACTTTTCCCCAAAATGATGTTTTCAGAAAAAGTGGCACTTGGTCCTATACCAGTAAATTTAAAAACTCTCTCTCGTGATTTTTTTGTATGCAAATTAGACCAAGTTTGTTTGCGTAACTCCGCACAGGATTAATCATTTTGAGAAATTTAAAGACTTGTGAAAAGAGAAAGCGCTTAGGTTTTTATTAACAATTTCTCTTGTACAATATCATGTTTACTTTTCCCAAAATTGTCTCATTTTCCCAAAACGATGTTCTCAGAAACAGTGGCAATTTTCAAAATCCTATACAATTTTGTTTGCGTAACACCTCCACACAATTAAACGTTTTAAAAAATTGAAACGTTTCTGAAAAGGAAAAACGCTTAGCTATCCGTACAAAGTTTCCCCTTTGCAATACCATCTTTACTTTCCCCCAAAAAGTCAAATATCCCCAAAATTATGTTTCCATTAACATGAAATTTGCCAAAATCCAATACAAGTAAGTGCCGCTTTTTCTAAAAACATCCTTTTGAGGAAATGTGACTGTTTTGGGAAAAGTAAACATGATATCGAAAACGAAAAAATTTCTATTGGTAGCCAAGCGTGTTTTCTTTTCATAATCGTTTAAATTTGTCAAAACGTCTAATTGTGTGTGAAGTTATGTAAACAAAGGTAATCTAATTTTAGAGGGGGACTTACCTAACCAAAGCTTAGATCAAGTCTTTAGCAAACCAATTTTAAACCATTTTGGTTGAGTGGAACAGGAACAGGGGGGCAATAAATGACTATCTACATGTAGTTGGTGGTCTTAATTTACACTTGAGTTCACCCACCAACACCTACCTCCATTTTGAACTCTCCACGTCTTTACGAAGTCTGTGTCTGGCGGAACCGATTCCCCTTCTCCTATGGTAATGTCTTGGATAAATGTCATATTAGGGGGTCGTAAATTGACTAGCGGTGTTTCTATGTCGTAATAAGATCCTATGGCTGCTTGCAAATTCCTGCACACAAAAAAAGGAGGAAATCAAGAGAAAAACAATATTTTAACATTTCTATAATGTTGTACAGTTTTAACATTCTTTGCCTCCTGAAAACTTTGTATAAACATAATTTGACATTTCCTGTTGGAGGTAGTAGCCTATTGCATTAACTCTTGTCAAAAGCATTCTCCCCCTTTCCCCCAATACAGCTAGCTAACCAAGGGGAAGGTTTACAATCCCTTATTATTGTCATGATATTTATAAGGCCAAACAAATAAAAGGTTCGTCTCAAAGCTTGCGCGCGCATTGGTTTTGAAATGCCAAAATACCGCGTCTGAAATGCAGAAAATTGTCAAATCAATTTGTTTTTTCCCTACAAATTTTTATTTCGAGTTTTTATTAAAAATATCGGCAGATTTTCCTTTTCTCAAACTGTTACATGACTCAGTTCTTCAAAAACGCTGCACAATTGTTCTTATACACAACTACATGACAATATTCATTTCAAATAGAAAAAACAAATATCAGAAAGTGTCAACGGTTGCAAATAGTAAGAGTAAAAATTGCCACACAAATAAAAAAAATGTAAAAAATAAATAAATTGGAAGACAAAAAACAGCGCGCGTCGCCCGGTTTTGAAGCCTTCGCAAGCTTTGAGACAAACTTTTTTGTTTGTTTGGCCTAACAAAGGAAAGAAAAAGAACACAAAATTAAACATAGCGCATGATGCGCCCGCCTATCATAAAGTGATTCTATGTTATTTTCCCTAATGACCATGCTAATCTTTTAAAAGGGTACTCAGTCATACAATCCATTTTGATCAATTTCAAGATTTCTGCATTTTTGCAAATTACTTTTTTTATAAAACCCTTGTGTGATATGGAAAAACCCAACTTATTTCCCCTTGTGCAAGTAAAACCCCTGGCAACATATTCTTTCATGTCCATAAAGTATTTCCAATAGTCGCTTACATTGAATTATTTTGGAATGTGTGTTTGATCAGTTCAGAACAGAGTGATTTCATTTGAAATGTCAGCCAAATGAAACAAAATTATGTATATAGTTTTGAAGCAAATATAAAACATTTTCCACCGCCCCAAACATCCCTGGATATCCCTTTAAGTTAACCCTAACCTCACCAGAGGCCACAGCAAATGGCTGCTGTACCGCATACTTCACGGTTCTATCTTGTGGAACGATCCGGCTCCTCTGTTAGCGCAATCAGTTTGGTGTCCACCTTCCATGCCGGCGAACAGTAACATCACCAGACGCCACAGCAAATAGCTGCTGTACCGCATACTTCACGGTTCTATCTTGTGGAACGATCCGGCTCCCCTGTTAGCACAATCAGTTTGGTGTCCACCTTCCATGCCGGCGAACAGTAACATCACCAGACGCCACAGCAAATAGCTGCTGTACCGCATACTTCACGGTTCTATCTTGTGGAACGATCATGCTCCCCTGTTAGCACAATCAGTTTGGTGTCCACCTTCCATGCCGGCGAACAGTAACATCACCAGACGCCACAGCAAATAGCTGCTGTACCGCATACTTCACGGTTCTATCTCGTGGAACGATCATGCTCCCCTGTTAGCACAATCAGTTTGGTGTCCACCTTCCCATGCCGGCGAACAGTAACCTCACCAGACGCCACAGCAAATAGCTTTTCTATCTTGTGGCGTGATCCGACAAGCTGACAAATGGTTGAAAAAGTAAACTTTTTCTTTTCAAGCTCCCCTTTTAGCACAATCAGTTAGGCGTCCCCCTTCCTCGCCGGTGGGCTGTGTTCAATCCCAGCGTGGGCGAACAGTGATCTTTGCCCCATGAAATTGACCCCCTTTTTTCCTCCCCTGATTGTTTAATTGTCAAAATTCGCTGAGGTAGTTAGGGTTAATGATTGCCTTCAGCACTCATGCAAAGATATACCTTCACTGTTCCTCTCCCGAAGCTTCTGATAGGGAATATTCTGATTCCATGCCTGACATGTCCCCCCCCCCCCCCCCCCCCCCCCCCCCCGTGTTCATGTTTCTTTTCTCCAAGTTTGACGCTAATCTGTCAACTTTTACAAATTTGCCTGTGGATGACCTTTGACCTGTGGATGACCTTTGACCTCAGATGACCTCTAATTACTTTTGACATGTTCCCCGGTGTTCATTGCATGATTTAACCCCTTGTTGACCTTTGACCTTGGATGACCTCTAATAAATTTTAGACATGTTTCCCCGGTGTTCATTGCATGATTCAACCCCTTGTTGACCTTTGACGACCTCTAATGACCGTTGACCTTAGATGACCTCTCTATAATTAATTTTAGATATGTTCACCCGGTGTTCATGTTTCTACACCACCAATGCACTCCCCATAGACGCTACGTGCAAAGTAGGGGTCAAACAAATGGCTCTAACTAGAGTTATATCCCATACGTCCTCATGACATTTACAGAGATTATTCCTAAGAGATGTCCGCAAAACATATCAAAAGGATATGGCAAAGTGTTCGACTAGATTTTTCTATATTTCGCGACCTTCCGCCGATTTCAGTCGTTTAAAACTTTAAAATGTTCCAACTAGTGCGATTTTCTTTTTGAAATTTGTACTGTGCACACTCATTAAAATGTGTAATACCCAAAACTAATAGATATAATTGAAAAAAGTCTGTCAAAATCTCGCAATTTGTACCGCAAAAAGGAACTATTGCTGTGATAAACTTTTACCCGACGTGCTATCCCATAGTGCATTGGTGGTGTATACGGTATACCCTTCATGTTTCTTTTCTCCCAAGTTAATCGGGCAACTTTTAAGATTTGACCCCTGGATGACCTTTGACCTCAGATGAAAAATAGGTTGGGTACCCGGGAATCGAAATACCTGTGAACTTGCAAGCCTACTAGGCAGTAGTTCGGTGGTGTGGAGAGAGCTAGGAAAACCGCACGCTCATCCAACAAATTACAATGGCAATATTTATGAGTCATGATATTAAGTGGATCACGCAGTATGCAATATTGGTACCGTAACACTACACTAAAATCACGAACGGATGGTTTTTATTTTCATTGCACAAAAGTAAACAAGTCAGCATTTTGGACTACAATCTTTTAGCCGACTAATAACATCTACATACAATTTTTGACCGATTTTCCCCCCAAATTTACCGTTTTAATATAAAACGGTATCTACATACATTTTGTACATCTAGGGGGAGAACGGGGTAAGATGAGCCATTTTTTACATTTTGCCCTATTGTGCAGATATTAAAAGACAGACCTTCACACTTAGTGTTGCAAGTAAAACTTTAGAGTGTTGACTTACTTAGTATAACATAATAATTGAACCAATTGCTATTGTTTATTCATGGGAGATGCTTGAAAATTTTTGGTAAAGTGGCTCAACTTGCCCCGGACCATGGGTAAGTTGAGCCACCAGTGTGGGTAAGTTGAGCCACCACAATAATCAATGGGACATTTGAAATCAGAAAATAAGTTTCAGAAATTTTGTTTTATTCATGGTAAAAGTGAAATATACTCATAATTGTTAATACTTTGATCCAAACTGGAATTTTAAAATACTTCCCCACAATTTTCGTACTAAATTTTGACAAATTTTATTTTATCATGGCTATTTCCTATGCTCAACTTACCCCGTGAAAAATGGCTCATCTTACCCCGCGACAGTCATCTTATGAAAAAATACCCCCACTTCCCTACTGAAGCTTAATGACATTTTCATCATGTTACTAAATGTAAGTGCACATGTCACCCTTTTAGCACACAAAGTTGCACTAATACAATCTATGCACTTCTAAGAAAAAAACCACGTAAACCATTTTTTTCAAAAATTTACTCAGATGTGTCAAAATCAACTTTCTAGCTCAATTTTCTTACCATGTGTGCACACGATGCAAGGTTGTCACCAGAGAGGTTTAAGTGATGTCATCTAACAATAGAGGGCAGTGTAAAATTAGGAATGTCAATAGTTTCCCTAATATAGGGGGTGGCTCAACTTACCCAGTGGCTCAACTTACCCCGTTCTCCCCATATTTACTTGGTAGAACAATATCAATTGTTATTATTGCGCCATGATCCCTGTAATCTAGCCAGTCTGGGGCAATGTGTGTACAAACCTGAGATGATCCTCTACTCTACGAAAGTGTAGTGTAGGGTTATGGTACCAATATTGCATACTGCATGATCCACTCATGGCATGGAACCCCTACATCATCTAATATTAAATCTCTTGAGGCTGTTCAATGCCAGGCTGTCAGATTATCATTTATATGCAGGGAGTATGGTCGTTACACAAGCGTAACACCACTGCATGAACAACTAAAACTGGACGAATTGGAAACCAGACGTCTGATGTCTCAATGCACCATGTTTTATCAAATTCAAAATGCCTTTGTCAATGTTAAATTTCTATCATGCGTGCATCTCCATTCCACAATGAGCCGAACTGGGCATCATCTAAGGTTCAATCCAATACAAGCTACAAGAAACACATTTAAATTCTCATTTTATGTTAGGACCATCCCAATTTGGAATCTTTTGCCCGTGGTGTGAAAGCGGTTACAGCATCATCAGTTGCCAGCTTCCAGTCTGCGGCTTTACCAGCAGTGAGAAACTTCAAACCCACTGCTACTACCCATCAACAACTGTAGGCAGATTTTTATTTTGACTCACACATCTTTGTATATAATAGCACCCTGCAAGTTTGAGCGACACGTTTTGACGTTATCCTTGGACAAGCTTCACTGCTTTTTAGGATTTCAAGATTGAAGAAGGAGTCTGTGACCTTTTAACATGCTCAGCCTCAGGACAGTCAGCTATCAATTGCTTCTCCTGATACATAGGACCACAATTTCTGTGATTTCCGACCCATGCGCTAAAAACATGCTTAATACGGTACCTACACTTTACAGACTACACAGTACAATTTTATAATGATATGTTTAATAATCAAAACAATACTAG